>OMKP01080880.1:0-15987 GCA_900302375.1 Bathygadus melanobranchus
GTCTGCTTGAGTGACCGGGTCACCGGTGTTCACCTGGTGCCCCTGACTTCCCCGATTAAACCCCAGGCCGCCTCCGTTCAGTTGACCTGGCCCAACACGGGGCTGACCTGCGCCCCACTCAGCCAGACGTGAGACGGGGCACTCAATAAGCCAGACGTGACAGGGACAATCCCACACCCCACCACCATGAATAGAAGAGGGGAAGAAGAGGAGGCTCATCAGCTATAAGGCGGTGGAATTTTCTCTGAATAATAAAAAGATCTTAGGTCACAACAGTCAAACAGACGGAACTGACAGGAGACAGACAGATGGAGAGCACTACCCATCTCCCACTAGCATGCTGGCTGCAGGACGAGTAGCACTAGGGGACAACCTTGCTGGATGACGTTACAATCTGGACACTCGCTTCCCAGCACGCATCACCAGAGTCAGAACAGTCATGCAGCACCCCGATGAAAATCAGATCGTCGGCTTTGAATAAACAAACGCATGCAAGGGGACAAGAAGCTTCAGCCAAACACCCCGGTGGCCCCCGGCTAAGATGACTCAAAGACACAAGACACTCCTACACAAACAGAATCATGAGAAATGTGTCAAACGTCTCATGATTAATGAACATTAGGCGGGCCATATGAATTAAAAATGCTTTAAACGTTGACATGTCTACGCAGGCAGATCTTTCAGTGTAATGTGACCTCAGTGATGGGTTTCATGTGTGGGTCACTGAGTGTCTATATCTATGCAGCACAAATACATTGATTCTGGAGCAGTGGACATTTTAAAAAAACATCCATAATCACAAACAGACAGTATTTCTATGGTTACAGTCGATGATGTGAGAGGGTTAGGCTGACCCTAAGGCAGGCTAAAACAAGCCAGTGATCAAGCACAACAATTCATCCAGTCGCATAGAGCTACCGTGACCCATCACAAGTCGATCGTTACGCCTCAACATTTTTGCCAACTTAATCCAATTGCTTAAGATCAATATCTCTTCACTCTCCCAACAAACTGTCCAGCGTCTTTCTTCCCCCATCCCTCAAGCATCATATCGTGGCCCTCTGTCTCACCCTAGTGGCCATGATGGGTACGAGCGGGAGAACACCAGCACATTGTTTTGACTTCCTACTGGTCCATGTGCACTTGCATGAATCCAGTAGCCATCCAACCATGTTGTATGGCACATCCTACTCTGGGAACGACGTTACTATGTTTATTTCCTTTAACATCACGTGTACAGCAGTACGTGTCCTCACTGGTGTGTGAGTGAGTGTGAGAAGTGGAGAGTGAGAGAGGTAAACTGTGAGCCTGTATAGTGCCTACCTTGCCACTGTCAGCCGCTGAGGACTGGGCAGCCGCGCCATCGGTAGCTGTGGCGCGTTTGGATGAGAGCCGCGGGCTGCATCGCTTCACCGTGGTCCTCCTCACGATGAAGGGACTGGCTTCACCCAGTGGAATATCAGCAAAGCCTACAGAGGAGCATAACGGATTAATGACCCACACACATGCACACACACACAATGTGGAATAAACTGGGTAGGAGACAAAAGTATAACATGAGCAAGTTCTGCAAACGGCTCCCTTATAGAAGAGGGTGGTAACACGCACCTCTCTGCACCAGCTCAGGAAGTCCCTCTGGCTTGAACTCCATTTCCTGTTCACTTCCTGGTTTGGGCGTGGTCGCCATGGCGGCTTGGGCCTTGATCCTCTTGGTCAGGTTGTGCAGGGCCTCTTGGGCTTTGACGGGAGTGTGTGTGGCAACTCCATTGGCAACGTGGAGGCGTTTCCCCAGCGGCGAGGCGCGGGGAGGGCTCCCAGGGAGTGCGGGGGCCGGGCCCGTGTTCTCGGCGTCGTCCTCCAGGGTTACTTTCTCCAGGGCTACTTCCTGCCGTCTGGAGATCCTTCTCGAGCGCCTGCTGGTGCTGGTGGGGTCGGCGGGCGTCTGTCTGGCGGTGGTGATGCGCTGCAGGCGGGCCGCCAGCGTCTCGTTGGTCTCCTCCAGCTTGTGGACGCGGACAATCAGGCTGCAGTACTTGTCCATGCTCTCGTCCGCCTCCCTGCTGCGCTCCTCCAGAGCCTGGCTCACCTCCTCCAGCTCCTTCCTGGCCTCCTCCAGCTCCGCCTTCGCCTCCTCCGCCTCCTTCTTCCGCTGCTCTGCCAGGAGTTTGAACTCCTCTCCGTCGGCATGCGCCTTCACGCTGCTGCCTGCACCTGCTGCGGTGACAGAAAACCAGTTTCTATTAACATCCTATAAGTTAGTTTCTATTAACATCCTATAAGTTAGTTTATACTAACATCCTATAAGACAGACACTCAAGGATATAAAGTGGGAGAGAACTGCATACAAATGAATAACAAATTCAATAATGAGTCAAAGAATTTCAGTCTTGTTTTACACTGCAACCACAAGAACAGAACCTACACTCAAGCATGAACTAGACAACAGTCCACACGGCTACAAGCCTGACCTAGTGCAATCGTGGCAGCAGAGAATGTTACATTTAACTGTAAGAGTAACACATTTGGGTTTCATAACTAGATTCAATACTAGCGTGTGTGTATGTTTTCACCAGAATTTTCCACCAGCATCTCCTTCTCCTGCTGCAGTTGTTTGCAGGTCTTCATCCACAGACTCATCTTGCTGAGGACAGAGTCCTTCTCCTTGGACAGAGCGCTGACGCGGCCACTCAGCTCAGACACCTGGAGGCACATCGGGCGGTGAACGACGTGCTCCAACACGTGAAAAGCACGGGAAAAAAAGTAAAGAGTATAGAGAAAGAGTGTATGCATACCTGCTGAGTCGCCTGAGACAAAGACTGTTTGCATGTTTCCAGCTCTTCCTCCAGGGAGGACAGCGTAGACTGGAGATTCTGCCGTTCACCCACTAGTCTGTCCCGCTCTGTTTCCAGTGAGGAAAGACCGGAGCACAAGGCCTTGGTCTCCTGCTCTAGCTGGGCCTTCTCCGTTTGGGACAGAGAAAGGGATGAGTGAACGTTCTCCTTCTCCTTCTCCAGCGAGGACAGACCAGAAACAAGCTTCTCCTTCTCCTCCTCCAGCGAGGACAGACCAGAAACTAGCTTCTCCTTTTCCTCCTCCAGCAAGGACAGCTTAGCAGACAGCCTCTGGTTCTCCTCCGCTAGAGTCGCCACCTCTCCCTCCAGAGAGGCGACGGTGTTCTTCAGGGAATCCCTCTCTTCAGACCCCCTGCTCTCGCTCTCCTGTTCCCGCCTAGCTCGCTCCTCCTCCGCAGCCACCAAACTGCTGCGGAGACCCCCAACCTCCTCCTCCAGGACTCTCACGCTGGCTTCCAGCGCCTCCCTCTTCCTCGCCCACACCTCTCTCTCCGCCACAGCCTGCCCTGTCTCCTCCTGGGCCTCCGCCCGCAGCCTCTCCGCCTCTGCCCGAAACTCAGACAGAGAGCACTGCAGTCGCGCCGCCTCCCGCTCCAGTTCCTCCACCCTGGACCTTTGTCTCTCCTCCTCCTCTCTCCTCCCTGTTTCGGCCATCTCCATGCCCCTCTCCAGCTCCTCCTTGGCAGCCTTCAGCTCCTCTATCTCCCTGCCCTTGGTCTCCAGCTCCCTCTCCATGCGCTCCTTCTCGTGCCGGAGGTGGTCCAGCTCTGTGGACAGGGCAGACAGTCTCTCACTCAGGGAGCTCTTCTCCTCCTCCACCTGACACACAAGACAACGGGAAAGGCGAGGTGAGAACACAAATGATGAGAGACGGACTTAAGACAGGTTTTCTTCAAGTGTAAATGACAAGTACAATGAGACAAAATATGCATACCTTTTTCCTCGCCTCCTCTAGATCCTCGATCTCAGCTTTAGCGGTCTCCCCCTGGACAAGAAACAAAGACGTTGGAAATGACATGAATGCGTGAGCAGCACAAACCCTTGGGTTTACAAGACCCGCACCACAACGTGATACTGAAGGAGATCCAACCATGGCGCGTGGATACGTGTACAAAATACTAGGGTGGAGTACCTGGACCAGCGCCTCTTCCAGAATCTGCTCCGTGTCTTCCTTCTCCCTCTCCAGGGCATCGATACGGTCCTGCAGCAAGTCAGACTTCCTCTGGGCAGCTGTAGAGAAGATAAAAAAGAAAAAAAGCCACGCTCTCAAATAGAAACCTGAAACCCTCTTGAGCATGAGATGGTTGTTTTCATATAGTCCGGTCGAGCTAAAAGCCATGATTGGTTACATTTCCATGATTACCAACAACAGCTATTTTCTTGGCACCTTTCAGCAGCTCTCCAATCTTCTTCTTCTTCCTCTCGTCCGACTCGATGCGGACCTGAAGCTTCTCGATGCCGCTCCGCATGTTCTTGACCTCGTCCTGCGTGGAGTTGAGGCGGGACGCTATCTCTCCTTTCTCCAGCAGGGAGGACTCCAGGGACTGGGACATGCGACTCAGCTCCCCCTCCAGAGACTGTTGGAGATCCAGCGACATCTCCTTCACTATTTACTTAGTAGTAGTCATTTTAACTTTCACTTCGTCACAAAACGAGTTAGCTCATTCGGATACAGGTCATTATGAGTCGGCTATAGGAATATTGCTCAAAGGATGGCCTACAGGTACATGGCGGACATTGGGGGTCAAACCCAGTTACTTCCATGTTCAGTCAAGACGCCATAGGAACATTAACTATTTATTTTCCTAACTAAAAACTGTACTAAAATGAACCACTAGTCTTTAGATATTTGAGCTTAAAGCATCATGCTTGTGGCCTACCTGTATCTTGGAGGCCAAGGACTCTGAGTTCTGGCAGGCTGAGCTCTGGTCTTCACTGACCCTGTTGAGTTGGCCCAGGAGCTCCTCTCTCTCGCCACGATGCACACAGAGCTCCTGCTCCAACGCCCTCACCTGCCCACGCAACTGTACACAAAACACAGACGCTCTTAATATTTAGTGACAAAATTGTTTATCCCGTCATTTGATTTGCATTCCTGCTGAATTGTATTTACTCTGAGATAGGGCTGACTTAATTTAGTCGATAGTCTAGTTGAAATGCTCTTCGCTCGACTAAGATTTTCTTAGTCTGCTTCTTTTGCGCACCAACTGCCAAAGTGGCCTAATCCATGATGCCATAGGAGGGGTGGACAGTGTGTCATTCTAATGATACACAATCATATAGCATACTCACACACAGTCTAACAACATTATTAGAAACAAATCACTGAATTTCTTTAAGATGCACCGGAGATACGTTTAATACTGCGGAGAGGAGGACATCAGCGCAGACACGTTTTTAAAAGCTTGGAGATTTTCGTAGTTTCATGAGCTGTTCCTGTAGTGTAAACATTCATAAACGTACTCAACCAGACTGCGCCAAAGGAAAAAGACAATAGCAATGAATACAATGGAATTCATTCAAAATTGGATGTCTATAAATGTGGCATTTTTCTTTTTTATTTCGACTAACCTTTACTGTTGGAGAACCTCATTTGAATTATTTCAATTCTATAATTAAAATGATGTCAGTTGATTGGTTGGTCTTCAAGTGGATCATGTACCTGTTGCTTCTCGCTGTCCAGTTTCTCTGCGTTGCTCTGCAGGGCTTCATACCCCTTCCTGCCCGCCCTGATGTCCTCCTCCAAGATGGAGATCAGTTGTCTGGTGTCAGTGTTGGTCTTCTCCAGAGAGTGGACCTCTTCCCTCCACCGATCGACAGACCGAGTCACCTCGTCCCTCTCCTCCGTGCAGGACACCAGCTCTGATCTCAGCTGGGTGCTCTGAGGAAATACATGAAGAATATCAAAAACACATTACTAAAATGATTATCATAATTTGCTTCATTTACCCTAAAATGCTTATGGTGACAGTAGAAACCCAACCACAAGTCTAGCTTATGTTTACTTGTAAGTCAACCGACCTCTGTCCTGAGTGTGTCGATCTGCAGCTCAAGGCCAGAGCAGGCCCTCCTCTGGCTATCCAGGGCTCTCTCCAGGGTGCCACGCTGCTCCTGCAGGGCCTCAAGTTCACTCTCCATGCCCAGAATGTGCTGCTCTAGGTTGGCCTTCTCAGAGCGAACCCTCCTCAGCTCACTCTCCTGCTGGAGGAACTTCTCATCCCAGCCGCCTGAGGAGCAGGAGAGAGTTCACCCAAAATATCAGAGTAAAGAGCCTTCTATGGACTTTACTTTGAAATTCAGTCACTGCAGCGCTGATCGACAAGTATCAAACCACTTAAATAAAAGAAGATTTACACACGCAGACAATAAACTTCTAACTTGGCTTGTTTTACTTTAATTAGTGGACTGACGAACGATGAAAAGGATTCTAGGAGGGCAAATAGGCGTTTCAGATTCACATGACGTCCATCATTGAATACATGTGGTTTAAGATAAGCTCATTCGGCAGACTTACCTTTGGCCATCTCCACCCCCTCTAGCATCTGCATGACATCCACCAGTTGTTCTTTGGCAGTCTGCAGCTGGAGCATCAACGCCTCCCTCTCCTCTGACAGCTGACGCACCTGCATACAAATAGACACTTCTTGAGCATTGATGGTACAGATAAGGGGAACGGACCCCTGATCCATTGGTTTATGCCTGTGTGAACCACTGGTTCCCTGCTGCGCTACC
This sequence comes from Bathygadus melanobranchus, assembly GCA_900302375.1. Classification (NCBI taxonomy): domain Eukaryota; kingdom Metazoa; phylum Chordata; class Actinopteri; order Gadiformes; family Macrouridae; genus Bathygadus; species Bathygadus melanobranchus. Next base: position 6,585 of record OMKP01080880.1, read on the forward strand.
TGCTGTTCAAAGTCTCTGTTCTCTTTCAAGCTGAGGGTGAGCTTCCCTGCGGCACTGTTACCCTCTGCCTCGGCTGCCTGGAGTTTCAGCTCCAGCTGGCCAATTGTGCCCTCCAGCTCGGAGGACAGTTCTGTCCTCAGCGAGAGGTCGGAGTTCAGCAGGAGGACTTCGGAGCGGAGACTCTGGAGTTCTTCTTCCAGGAATCTCATCTTTTCTCTGCTCTGGTCTAGTTCAGCTTGCAGCTGGTGTGGGTCTGCGGTGACAGGTGCATTGAATGTTAGAAATGACGTTACAATGCCACAACGTCTGTTACAGGTCTGAGGCATAGGTCTCTAGATCTAGGCTAGATTACAAGGCTATGACTAAGCCAGAACTTTGGCCTCCTGGAAAATGGTAAAAAATATGTTTTCCTTCTGAACAACTGCATTACTGACCGGTAAGTTCCATGTTGGTACCCTCATCATTAGTGGAGGATATTGAAGATGGAGCAGAGACTTCAGGTGCATGGACAGACACTTCTTCTGCCTCCTCTTCAAGAACCTACAGGAGGGTTAGCAACATAAGACATCTCAGCAATGAAATGGTGTGTTTCTTTCCTTTGTTCTGTGGTTTCAATCTCAGCAAACTGCTATGAAACAGGCATGCATTCCAGAAGCTCAAACGTAATGAACAATGTCTATTAAAAGGATATGGATTCAAATGCTGCTACCTCACCCTACTCATTTGTGCTTGACAATATTTACATAAGACAGGAAACAATTTCACACCCACCAAAGACCATGTTATCCTGTTTAGTAGAACAGTCGTTTTCTCTCACCTCATCCTCATTAGTGTTCAGTGCTGGTGAGCCGCTGGTGCAGGGATCCATCTCTTCTACTGGGGCTTGCTGACAGCTCTTTTGCACCTTGGCCAGGTCGCTCCCACACTCTGTCACCTCCACGGAGGGGCATGGTGCACCGGTCTCGGCCTCCACTGCCCCAGAGCACTCCAACTCATCGTGGAATGACCTCCTAGATTGTCCCGGGACGGGAAGTTTACTTAGAGGCCCACATATCTTTTATGACAGAGACATCTAGAAATCCACCCATTTGAGTGACAGAAATGATGCATGGCTTGTCACGCAAATGGTACCGGTTTCCATTAACAGCATGTTAGTAAAATATGTTCTAATAGATGTATTCGAGCATGTTAGTGAAACATTAGCTATTAAATGTTAATTAAAAGATATTTGGACTCTACAGATATAAAATATCGGAACATGTTACATCTGGCTGTTCCTGGGGTTATTGTGGGTCTCTGATCATCGTACCTGGCAGTCTCGACGGGCTGGTCTGCATCTGGTGCAGCCATAGTGGAGCTCTGCTCTGCAGGTGCTTCCATACTGGACTCCATTTCATCAGGCTGGCATGAAGCTGCTACCAGGGAAGGAAATTAAAAAGAAATATTAAGAATTACAAAAGACAATACCGTAGTAATGAAGTCTATATTTGACTTAAAATTCGAAACAAATTTAAAATTCTTCAATGTTTAGACTCACACTCGCCTGGCTGTGTACCCTTGTCCTCCTGTTGGTCAACAATGGGTGGCGAAGCCGTGTCCTTGGAGGCCGCAGCCCCATCCATCTCAGAGAGCTGCTGGATGAGCCGGTGCTGTTGGTCGACCTTCTCCAGCACAGCAGCATACTGCTCTTTGAAAACCGCCAGCTCCTCCTGTAGCCCGGAAATCTTCTCATGCAACTCTGCATGTGCCGCCTCAAACTGCCCACTTCTAGGATCGCACAGCATACATCCATAGACCAAAGTCAGGAGGAGATGAAGAGCTTGCAATAATGTCAAAGAACAGGATTGTTTTTGTCTAATTAATGCAATTTAAAATAATCTGTAATATCGGTAATAATTCTGTTGGAAAAGACATTATCACTATTATTGTGCCTTTACATTAAAGCAGAAAAACAGATGTATAGATGTAAGCATTTAAATGTAATGCTAGTAAACGAAATACGCACCTCTCATTGCTTGTCTTGTCGCTCATCTCCAGCTTCTCCTTCAGCTCCCGATTCTCCTCCTCCAAAAGCTGGACAGAGTCACAGAGTTGCTGATGCTCTTCATGAGCAGGGGCCGTGCGCTGCCCAGAGTTCAGGCTAGCGTGTAACTGGAGTTTCTCCTCTGTAACAAGGTCGAGACTGGTTTGGAGTTGGATTTTGTCTTCGGTCAGCAGTCTTATGTCGTTCTCCAACTGAAGCCGCTCTTCTGCCAGTTGGTTCAAGCTGGTCTCCAACTGCCGTTTCTCATGAGATACGTTGTTAAGTTCAGCCTCAAGCTGTGCCTTGTTCTCACTCAGTTTAGCTTCTGCCTCAACCTTCTCCTCAGTTAACTGTTGTAGTTTAGCCTCTGTCTCAACCTTTTCTTCAGTTAACTGTTGTAGTTTAGCCTCTGACTCAACCTTTTCTTCGGTTAACTGTTGTAGTTTAGCCTCTGTCTCAACCTTTTCTTCAGTTAACTGTTGTAGTTTAGCCTCTGACTCAACCTTTTCTTCAGTTAACTGACAGATATGAACCCCCAACTGTTGGTTTTCCTCAACTGTCAGCCTTCGCCTCGTCTCCAACTCTTCCCTCTCCTGGGTGAGCTGGTGCAGGCTAGCTTCTAGCCTAGCGGTCTCCTCCACCATCAGCTGATAGGCAACATGCAGCTGGCCATACTCTTCGTTGACATGTGTCAGAGTAGATCCAGCTGCTTCCTTCTCTTCAGTCAACTGTCTAACATTGTTCAGCAGCTGACCGTTGTCATTGGCCAAGCTGGCCAGGCTAGTCTCCAGCTCTTGCTTTGACACTTTCAGAACGCTTATGTCGTCACCCAACTTCTCTTGCTCTATGCTTAATTGTTTAAACACTGCCTCTAGCTGTGCTTTTTCCTGGACGACTTGAGTGACTTTGGCCTCCATCAGGACGACCTGGTTCTCTAGCTGGTTGAGTCTGGCGGCCTCCGCCTCCCCCAGACGGCTGACCTCTCCGCTCCTCTCCAGGAGCTCCTCCCGCGCCGTCTCGTACTGGCTCTCCAGCGTGGTGTTGTGGGACTGCACCTCCTCCAGACGGGCCTCCAGAACACAAACCTGAAAATCACATAGAAAATATAAAACAATTTCTAATTCTTCAAATGCATAATTACTCACTAATGCAAGACAACAATATGCATTAAATATGTGGAAAGTGTGCCATTTAAAATCACAGATAACAGGGGGGCAGACCTGAGCTCGACTGTCCTCCAGCCTGACTTCCATGTCAGTCCTCTGGCTCTCCAGCAGAGCTACGGTTCCTCTTAGCTCCTCCACCTGCCCTTCGAAGGAGGACGCGGTCGTCTCGTTGTCCTCCAGGTCCATTTGCAGCATCTCCATCTGCACCTTCACGTCAGGAATCATCAGCAAAACATCAGTACAATAACAGAAAACAATCTTTCATTAAAATCCCATCATTTCATGTTCTCCCCGTGCTCACCCGGGTTCCCCCCATAGAACCCCACAAGAAAAACATGCAGAAGAACAGATTGCTCTTCGGTCCTGTCCCTGACCAAGACAGGACTGAGCACTTGGACTTGGTCCCTGGGCGCCATACTGATGGCTGCCCACTGCTCGTGGCTTTCCCTGGGGGAGGACGGTCAGGATGGGATAAACGCAGAGAAGGCATTCCACCGGTGACCGCTGATAATTGCATGTGTGTGTGTGTCGCCGCTCACAGCTTGTGTTTCATGTGTGCATACCGTGTGGCGAATAAAGGACCAATGTCCTGTGATTTACTTCACGGCTGAAATGCGTCTCGTACCTTGATTTTATTCATGGCGATCATTTTCTCCTTCAGCGAGTCTGAGGCCTTGGTCTGTTCCGACTCCGCGTGGTTCAGCTTCTCCTTGAGCTCCTTTATGGTGTCGTCCCGCTCCTGCAGACCGGTGGACGCGGCATGCAGGGTGCTCTTCAGGTTCTTCACCTGCTTCTGGAGAGCCGGCAGCTCCTCTTTAGCGGCTTGCTCAGCAGCCCTGGAGGCTGCCAGCTGCTCCTTCAGGCCCTTCTGTTTGTGAAGGAAGCTCTCCATCTCCCGGACGTGGTCCTCCTCCTCCTTGGTCATCCTCTCGGACAGCTCCCGGACCTTGGTCTCCAGGGGGCTGATGAGGCCGGCGCTGTTTGCCAAGCTCTGCTCCAGCCTGGTGTTGTTTTCCACAGAGGAGGCATGGCTCTTCTCCATGGCCTCCAGAGCGTTCTGCAGAGAGACACAGGACTGTTTGGCCGCTTCTAGTTCAGCCTTCAACACGGGGAGCTGCTCCGTCAGCTCTCTGCTCTTGGTCACCTCCTCTGACATGGCGGCCATCTGAGCTTGAAGCCGGTTTTTCTCTTTCTAAAAAAATTATTAATCAAATCAAAAGTTTTAGTTACAGGTAACAGGTCCAAAGCACACAGCATGAAGGAAGAGAAGACATAGACACAAACATAGCTATATGGGCAAACATATTGATGACATCTAAGATGGTTGATACAGCCAATATCCCTTTAATACATTACATTGAACCAAGGCTGAAAACCGTTCATTTTACCTTGGCTTCCTCCTTTAATTCCCCAGCTTTAGTTTCCAACGCAACAGTTTGTGCCTCCAGCGCTGAGATCTTCTGCTCAGCATCTTGGAGCAGCTGCCCCTTCTCCTCTGCCTGGCTCTGCAGGGTTTTCACCTCCTGCGTAGTCTGTTGGAGAGCTTCTGACGTGGCTTCCAGGGCCTGCCTCTGCTCCTCTTCTGTGGCCAACAGAGTGTTTATCCGGGCCTGGAGCCCGGCGCCGAGGACCTTCTGGATCTTCAAGGCAGATTCCAGGGAGGAGACCTGAAATAACAAATGGAGAACTTGTTGATGACAGAATCTCAGCATGCAGTCAACTCGAATAAAGATTCAAATGACTGAATACCAAATGGTAATTTTCTCCAAAAGGAGAATCAAACAACAAAGCTTTATGATCACATTACAAGAAAAAATGAATCAGTGAGTAGGTTGTAGACGGACCTTATCCTCAGAGAGCAGCAGTTCCTGCTGGGCCTTCATCAGGTCCAGTTTGGCCTGTTCAGCCTCCTCGGCCTTCGTCGCTACACTCTCCTCACACTGACTCAGCATGGCCAGCTTCTCTTCCATTAACCTGAGAGAGGTTAGAAGATTAACAATGAAATACCCCCAAATACAGATTAAAGCAAAAAGCTGTAACAACAAGCACTCCATTGGAAAACATCTTCATTTACAGGACAGAAAACAGCTTATATGTCCTTATTGCGCCGATCCTTATCTAATGAAGAAAACTATACCAAGTATAATAAACACCAATAAAACATCCCACCTGCTGTGCTGGGCGTCCTGCTGTGCGTTAGCCTGGGCCAGGCTGTCTCGGAGCTGGCTTATCTCGGCCTGGCCCAGCTCTAGCAGCTGCTCCTTGGAGAGGACCAGGTCGCACGCCGCCTGGTGCTGGTCCTGGAGCTGAGAGCAGGACAGCTGTGCCTGATCCGCCCGACCGGCCTCCTGCTGCAGCCGCTTCTCCAGATCCCTCACCTGCCCCAATGAGATCGTCAGCAGAGCCCATACAGACCTGAGGATGCTCTTTTGATATGGACACTGGGATACTATTAATAATGATAACTTGAATAATAAAACATTTACATTGTGAGTGCGTTGAGTGACTTTCCCATGTGTGACCTACAGTGAATGCAGTTGGATAGCTGCTGTGACAGTTGATTTGTCCCTCTGGTGTAGGTTTTTTTTTTAACCCTACAACTCATAAGCCAGTCAACCACCATGGCTATTGCAGCTAAAATGGCTGTTTTTGTTTTTAAATACCCAAATGAATAAAAATGAAAGCTCAATTTAATATACCTGTTCCTGGAGCTGTGCTACTTGGGCGCCGATGTTCTCCAGGTCCTTGGCGTGTTTCTGTCCAGCCTCTGAGAGTTGAGACTGGGCGTCTTCGTACTGCCGCTCCCTCACCTCCAGCTCGGTGCTCTTGTTGAGGAGCTCCCCCTTCAGGGAGTCCATCTGGGCAGACAGAGCGGCACGCTGACCCTCCACTCCGCTCAGCTGGCCCTGGAACACAGATGTTTCCCAGAGGTTAATAGTATTCAAGAACTGTGGATGTAACCGTCCGACCAGCATTCCAGGCGGCACTAGCTCAGGAGGTAGAGACGGTTGTCTGGCAACCGGAAGTTTGCTGGTTCGATCCATGGCTCCGCCTAGCTAATTGTCGAGGTGTCCCTGAGCAAGACACCTAACCCTAACTGCTCCTGAGGAGCTGGTTGTTGCCTTGCATGGTTGACACCGCCGTCGGTGTATGAATGGGTGAATGTGAGGCAATGTAAAGCGCTTTGGATAAAAGCGCTATATAAATAATCCATTTACCATTTACTGTGTATGTAACCGTCCGACCATCATTCTAAAGCAACCGCCAATCACGCGCCACATGACATGAGTGCGTACCTTCAGCTCATCGTGGTCTTTATTCAGCTGAGAAATGCCGTTCTCCAGGTGGCTGATTTTCTCATGCAGGCCGCTCTGCACGGCCTCCGTCTGGTTGATCAGGGCCTCCTTCTCCGCCTTCCACGTCAGGAGAGCCTGGTGCTCCTTCTGCTGTTTGCTGCATTCTTGCTGGCTGGAGGCCAGGCTGGCTCCCAGCTCCTGCCCCTCTCTCTCCAGGACCAACAGCCGGTTGGTCAGCTGCTCTGTCTCCCTCTTCTGTTTCTGCAGTTCGCTCTGAGAACTGAGTTCAAATAGTGACACATTCATTACCCAGAAGACACATTTTTACTTTGCGGTAATATAAATGATGCTTTCTATTAAATATAAAATAATATTTTGAAATGACACAGATAGCTCTGAGAGGGACTACTTCTACTTCTACTTATGGACTAGTCCATCTCTCTTTAGATAGAGAGACTACCTGTTGTTTTTGGCCTCAGCATCAGAGAGAGTCTTCCTCAGGTTGTCCAGCTCCTGGCCTGAGGACTGAGTCTGCTGCTCCAGCTTACATTTCAGGCCCTTCACCTCCTCAGTCTGCACCTCCCACTTAGCTGCAGATCACACACACATATTACCATTCAACAGATGCTTTTATCCAAAACCAGTAATCGGTAATGTGGATATTATGACTTGGTGTGTAAAGGATAATAATAATAGAACAGCTAGAATATGACATCACTTTACTGTAATGCAGCCTTTAAAACCAGGAAAAGATACTTATGCCACATCACGATATCCAAAATCTAAGTCTACATCTACATAATATTAAACAATAATAGAGATTGAACAATTGAGGATCAAACCCGGTGCCTTTCGGCTGGCAGTAGAGCACCCTAGCCACTACACAGCATCTACCCCCCACTGTTGGTTAGCAGCTAGGAAGTGGAGGTACTCAAACAGGGCTGCAGCCACAGCCACCTCGCTCACCCTTCAAATCGTCCAGCAGTCCCTGGGTACGCTTGAAGCTCTGCTCCGAGCTCCTCCTCTCCTCCTCCAGCTGAGACAGACGCCTGCTGCCCTGGTCCAGCTGCACAGACACGCTGTTCTTCTCCCTTTGCAGCTCCTGGGAAGCAGAGGAAAGGAAAACATTGTGTTGAAAAGGCAAAGGCATCTGGACCCTCCATACCAGTGTCATAATACCGGATAATGCAAACAAATGACTTGATGATCAGCAGGATGAATACTAATAATAACAATAATACTAATACTAATAATAACAGCCATTTGGTGTTTGACACTTTATTCAAAGCATCTTACACTGGCATGAGTGCATACATTTTATAGCATGGGTTATCTACCAATTGAGCTCCACATGGCCAGAGGAGTTAGAGTAAAAAAAGGGATAAAACCTTGCATCACTGTGCTCACCTCCATCTTCTTGCGGAGGTCCTGCTCCTTGCTCTGGCTGGCCTGGAGACCTTGTTCAGACCTCAGCAGCTTCTGTCTCTGCTCATCCACATCCCGCTCCATCTGACTCTTCTGGTGGCTCACCTGAGCCACAGCAGAGACGGTTTATTTGGTGACATAGATATGATTATACATATTGACTCAAATGTGGTTAGGGTATGGCTTCCTAAACTCATAATTAAGACTGAACGAAGAAGAGGTAATGGGAGAGAAGGATGACTTCTCATCCTTATGCGTTCCACAATGGTTGGACGTAGTTGAAGGCGACGGTCCCAGGAAAAGACAAGAAAACTAAAAAAGACATATGACAAAAGGAAAAAAGGAGTTTTGAACCTTTGCCATTTCAGCCTGTAGCATGTCGTGGTCCTTCTTAGCCTGCTGGATCTCCTGGGTCAGCTTGGATTTGGTCTGGTTCAGCTGCTGTTCTAATGCATGCTGGGAACTTTGCAGCTGCGCTAGCTCCTGTTGAGACACACACGATTCCACACAATGTCAACCAAGTAAGGATAATGACACGATGTCATAACTGAAGTTGAACAACATTTCACTGGCACAATGTTCGTGACCAATGCAAATTAACCTTGAAAACCTACGATGTGTTCTCTTAAATTAATACAACTTGTCTTGTTATTTTGTATCGAGATAATTTGCAATGGGCAGTATCACGGCTTCCAACCTTCTGACTGTTCCTTTCCTGGTCCTTGATCTTTTGCTCAAGGGCGCGTTTGCAGCTCTCAGCGTTGTGCCTCTGGCAACCCATCTCCTCCGTGACCTGCTTGAGCTTCTGCTCCAGAGACGAGCACTATGGGGGAGCAACATGCATGTGTCGTCAGCTTGGGGATCAGGGGGTCAGACACTTTTAAACCTAATTTACATGACCATCAATATGTTATTTGCTGCCAGTCATATAGGCCGACTAGTAATGCCGCTGCCAGCTAGCCTTAGTGGTAATACTCATTTACATTTAGAGAATTTGGCAGACGCTTTTATTCAAAGCGACTTACAAAAAAGTAACACATTTGTCGAAAGAGGGAGACAACAATATATCGCTGAAGGTAGAGTGCAATTAGAATAGAACAAGTTACAAGCATTCCTGGTTGCCAGGTCAATAGAGCAAGTTTACAAACTTACAGTTGCTAGGTTGGCTCCTTACTGTACAACAGCAGCTAAGTTATATTTCAAGTGCCGGGACATACCAGCGTACAAGATCCTACAAAGAGCCAAGGCATACAAATATGGAAGTGCTAAGGATCCAGGAGGGGTGGGGTTAAAGTTGATCGTGTAGGGGGGAGAGGGTTGGGGAGGAAAGGTGGGCAGGAGGTGAAGCTATGGGTCTTGAGCCTCTTGCGGAAGCAGGTCAGTGATTCTGCTGTCCTGACCGCTGTCGGGAGGTCGTGCCACCATTGTGGTGCAAGGACAGAGAAGAGTTGTGATTTGGTGGAGCGACGTTTGTTTGTTTTTAGTGATGGTGG
>OMKP01080881.1:0-11004 GCA_900302375.1 Bathygadus melanobranchus
TGTGGTCCGGTAATAAAAGGGATTATAGGCAGGTCAGAACAAAACACAAACCCTGCTTTATTACCCCTCATTTTGGCTTATGTAGCAAGGTAATAATTAGCTGATTTCCTATGAATTCTGAAACATTTCCCATTGATGCCACACATAATAGGGCGACGGGGTAGAGCGGTTGTCTGGCAACCGGAAGGTCGCTGGTCCGATCCCCGGCTCCGCCTAGCTAATTGTCGAGGTGTCCCTGAGCAAGACACCTAACCCTAACTGCTCCCGACGAGCTGGTTTTTACCTTGCATGGTTGACACCGCCGTCGGTGTATGAATGGGTGAATGTGAGGCAAATGTAAAGCGCTTTGGATAAAAGTGCTATATAAATGCAGTCCATTTACCATTTACATAATGACATGTAGCAGCCGGTATTCTTCTCATTTAATCCAGTGCCAATAATAAGAAAAGTGGCTAAAGAAAATCTAAATTCCATAACGGGTTTACTGGTTTGAAAACTGGGATTGAGGTCAGACTTTAAGGTCAGGAACACAGCTTTAAATGCCATTTCAAATAAGCCTCAGAAAGAAGGCTAGCACATGAAGGGTTTGAGTGCAAGCAGTCGTTGTTGTAACCAACAATGTCAGCCCTGCATAGTTTTATTTGAAATCTATTTTTAAACGATTGAATCAAAACATGAATTTACAAATAAATAAGTTGTGATTATTTTCCAGTGTGCCTCCTTAGGACAAATTCAAGAAAAAATTACACAATAGCATTTTTAATATTATGAAAGCAGACTTACAAACAGTAATTGCAACTCTCTGATAATTAGACTCTCAGTGTAAGACAATAAGAAATTCAATTAGACCAAATTTTAATAAAGTTTTCATTAATATTATAAAAAATATTAAAATAAAAACATTTAATAGAATACAGAACTCTACAGTGGAACATATAATATGACTTATTGAGGCAGGTGTTAGATAGCATGCTTTCAGAACATATATAGGCACTTAAATTGTAAATGGATTGCATTTATATAGCACTTTTATCCAAAGCGCTTTACATTGCCTCACATTCACCCATTCATACACTGACGGCGGTGTCAACCATGCAAGGCAACAACCAGCTCGTCAGGAGCAGTTAGGGTTAGGTGGGCTAGGCAGAGCTGGGGATCGAACCAGCAACCTTCCAGTTAGCCAGACAACCGTCTCTACCTCCTGAGCTACTGCCGCCACATTAAAAAATATATAGGCATAGTAGTAGTCTTTGCCTATAATCAACACATCATATAAAGCCTGGTATGATTAATTATTACATGGTCATACTACGTTTAAACGCATTTAATAATATGACTTAATATGGTAATATTAGTAATCAAAATAACAAAAACAAACACATCTATTTCGCTCATTAATTACACTGGTGTAAACAGTAAAAACGACAACGTGGGGAATATGTACAGTTTCATGGGGAAATAAAGACTACAATGGCCATGGAACATTTAGCCTCTGCAGTGTTGTATATACCTATATATATTTACATACACATCTACAGTATATTAGACTCTCCATTAAGGTACATTCAATATTAGGACGGGCTCAGACCTCAGACGGGTATCTCTAATATGAAGAGAACAGCGGCTAGAAATGCTAGAAATGAACAGTGTAGTGACAAACTTTGTTTTGCCAATACTGATCTGATACAGCGTTTGGCCATGATGTGGTTCCCACATGTTACCATTTTCCATCCAATAACACTGAGAGAGAGAGAGAGAGAGAGAGAGAGAGGGAGACAAGCCCCTTTTATGCAGCCTTTTCAATGTGGGAATGTCATTTTTGTTCCACCTTTAACCCGGCATTGCAGGTAGTAACAAATCCGGATCGATGTCTGTGTAAATAACGCCGGCTTTTTTGGTTCTGTGTAAAAAGGCAAAGCCAGCATAAAGACAGCATGACATTATTCCGGGATCTCTGTATAAAAGGGGCCAGAGAGATAGAGAGATAGGGTGAGAGGGTTGCACAGGCAGAATCTCTGGCTGGTAAACAGAAATCGATTCTAGTTACAGTCGGGAACGGTGTTTTGATGATGGAGCAGCCTGTGTCCCCACCAGGACTCTCTAAGCGGTCACAGATCTGACAGAGTGTTCTCGTGTCCCGGGGCGGCGTTTTGTCTTGCAGTATGTATAGAGCGCACTTAACAGGACGCAACTGACCGTGGAGACCAGGAGCAGGCCGATGAAGACTTGGCCGTAGACGGGATACTCCAGCACCACCGTCTTACCCTGCGACGAGGAGCACACGCGGTTACGTCTCTATCTGCTGCTATATAGCGAACTATCGCCCTCGGTGTAGTGGCTAAAACATACACACATATCTCAGGAGATTTCATATCTAATCAGTAGCGGCGACCACCACTTCCACTCAGTCAAAGGGCGAGAGAGAGGGCGAGAGAGAGGGCGAGAGAGACAGCGAGAGAGTGAGAGAGAGAGGCAGCGCAATGTAGAAAGAGACTAGAGAATTGGAAAACCTCACCAGGTCTTTGTCCCATGCTTGATAGGTGGGCGTTCCTCCCTGGATGTAGCTGACAATGTAGAAAATAAACAAAGCGAGGAGGAGCAGCGGACTGACGGCGACCAGGAGGATTTTCCAAAACCAGCTGGGTCGATGGCCGAGCATATCCTCTATGTCCTTCTCAAACCTGGAGAGATTGAGATTCACTCAAAACACCAATCAAACCCTGTATGTAGGTCTAGTTTACCCAGGTTGTGCATACATTTTATAAGGAATGAATGAATTAATTTATGAAACCATTTCTTTTACTATTTTCAGTCGTTTCTGGTGAAGTACACAGAATTTCTGCACCACTTCAATAAAGTGGGGTATTGTAACAGGGGTCACCGAGGAACAGCCATCGATCACACACAAACCAACACACCTCTTTATTCCATATACGTAACTGATGATGATGACCTCGGCGAGGACGACGAAGAGGAGAGAGAAGCTGGCCGCGTAGTCGTTGAACATGGTGAACCAGTAGTTCCCCGGGCGCGTGGTGAAGCTCAGACCCACCAGGAGACAGAACAGGCAAACCAGGCCTGCAAGACGATGTGCAGACATGATATGTCTCATATATCACATTCATGTTGATAACTAATAGAGCATTTGTATTGTTAACGTCGCTAACTCATCTGATTTGACACCTAACACTGGTATCACATTGGCTAAATTAAAAAGGAAAATAAAACCTACACTGAGCTACACTAAACACTAAACCACTAAACAAAACACAAACCTTTAATAAGCTCAAACTAAGATCACCTCCTATCATTTTAATTCCTGCAATCTATCAACCCATTGAGCACTTCCACACCATGGAGTGGAGTACGTAGTAAGTTTCTTTTTCGGAATGGGGAATTTTGACACCGATTTTCTTTGCTGATCAATTTAAAAGGCCATAGATGAGTGAGTCCACGTCAGCTTTAATATGCTTCCGGTGTGACGACTAGAACACAAGAGAGTTCAGCTTTGGTTGCATTTGGTAGCTTTACCGCTGAGTGCCTCGATGCTGATGTTTCGAGACACGACCTTGAAGTCTCTCAGAGGGGTGATGATGGCGGTGACGTTGCCCAGCATGCTGCCCATGCCCAACAACAGCAGCATGAAGAAGTACAGCACCGACCACAGCTGGGGGAGAGGCATGTTCTGAATGGCCTCACTGTACACTATGAAGGCCAGGCCTGTACCCTCCACGGCCTGAGACAAGAGGCGGTGAGGGGGAGCCAGAGAGAGACAGAGAGATACAGAGATGAGGAGAGTGAGATAATCAAACAGTGAAGCCAAAAAATAGAGACAAAAACTATAAGAATATGAAGGTAATGGATGATAATTAAGGATCCTACACAATGTTTTTATTGATGTTTTAAATGAGGAAATGCAAACGATTAAACATTAACGCTCAAAAGGTCAGCCAACTTGACTTTGATACAAATTACGTTTTTATGCTTTTATGAAGGCATTTGAAGCCATATTTCATGTCCAAGTTAATGTGTAAAGAAGAGAAGAGAACAATTTGTATCTAACCTAGACTATATCTAGTGCTCACAACCGTCTGAATCTGTTCATATGTAGGAACAGTTTACAAGATCCCTGCTTGATAGGCGCACACACATAAAAGGTTCAGGTTTGCACATCCATGGTTTGCACAACCACGTGACCATGGCGTACCAGAACGTTTCTTTGGATAACCTTGCAACTCATGTTTAAGAATAGAATTACAAGGGCTATTGCAATTCCACGAAGATGAAGGCCAACCAAGCAGTTTGTGCTTCGTCTTCCTTCTTCACACTCTCAGTGTCCTGCTGTAATCACTTGACATGATATGTTGACTGAGAGACAAGTTTCTAAGTAGTATTGTAACACATTACGGCCAACATACGGTGTTCAATTCAGCCTCCAGGTCACAGTTCTCCAAAACACCCGTCAAGGTAGCAAACTCCTCCGGATTCGTTCTGTTCAGCTTCTCAATCCAGTCACCAACGTTGTCCATACTGATGAGCTCCTCCGCCATGTCGAAGGTATTCAGAAGCAGCAGCCGTGTCCTGGAAGAAGGATAAATAAGTCACTCTACAAACGTGGAAAAACACAAATATGCAACAACAACATTATTCACACAATATTATGCCCATGTTATGTCCCACCCTCTACCACCTGCACTTGGTTAATGACAAATCTATCGCCTATCATATGATGGGTTAAGGGTTACTGACCTCTCAAGGTTAGGCTATGATACATTTCTTGATGTACACCGTGTTAGTTTGTTTGCACACAAGGAGGTTCATAGCTGACATAGCTGAGAGATGAAACCTTATCTCAATTTATGAGATATAAATTGGTTGTATCCCTGATAAAAAAGACAATGCTACCGTACTATGCAATCGTTTATGAGTATTATCCTGCGTGACCAAGCATAATTGCATTTAGATGAACCAATTTAAAGATAACCAGCTGCTGACACGCATGCATACACCACATCACTAAATGATTCACCTTGCCAAGCAGCTCTCAAAGTTGATGGTAGCCTTGAAGCCATATATAGCGAAGGTGACAATACTAGCAAAAATCGACGTCCCGCTGTTGATCACTGACACAACAATGGTCTGCCGCTCAAAGTTGTTATTGTATTCATTGTAGCTGGCAAAGGCTATGAGAGAGCCAAAGCCCAGACCCAGGGAGAAGAAGATTTGAGTGGCAGCGTTGACCCAGGTTTTGGGGTCTGCAAGCTGTTCCATCTGACAACAGACAGGAGAAAACACACCCACATGCACAGACATTTATAAGATACCTTGACATTTTTGCATTTACAGGATATACACCATTGTTGTACACTGCAGACCTACAGTATGTTGTACTTGTAGGTGCTGTAGGTAAGATTTGAGAGTTGTAAAGAGAGAGAACATGTGAGCAGGATTTTGGAAATAAGCAACCCAAATAGACGCCCTCGCTCTCCGCTCCCTCCGCCCTATGTTGCTTCACCATTGAGAAGTGTTGCATTCACGCACCTGGGATTGACAGGCAAGATGGATTCCCCAAACCAATCAAGGAACAGATTATCTGATTGGTCAGGGAACAGATTCCAGATTGGTCAGAAATGCCCTGGGAGCGGCCTAAAATTTAAAGTTGTTCTATTGACCTAACGATCAGGAGTGCTTGAAACTGTTCTATTCAAATTGTACTGTAATGTCAGAGATATATTGTTGTTTCCCTCTTTCGACAAATGTACTTATTGTAAGTCGTTTTGGATAAAAGCGTCTGCCAAATGCCCTAAATGTAAATGTAAATTGCCTCATACAGAGGCAGCCATGCAGTCAACAAGAACAGATATTCACAGAGCTTTTCACACATGGATGGATGGCTATGGCATTTCTAACCAATTACTGTACACTCAAATTATAATCCTTAAATCTTACCTACAGCACCTTTAAATATATAATGACAATATTAAAACACAACAGCTCAACTACGGAGCGGTCACTCGAACGGCATGCGTACCTTTGGCATAAACATGTATTTGATACCGTTGCCGGCTCCGTGCAGGGTGAGCCCCCGGATCAGGTAGGCGAAGAGGACGAGGTAGGGAAATGTAGCAGTAAAGTACACCACCTTCAAAAAATGTTATGTTAGGGACAAAGGTCAAGTATGTCTTGCTTATTCTTATAGCATTACATAACATAACATTCATGACTTGACAAAAGGTATTAGTCAACGTTGCTATCTCGGTAACTGTTGGCATGCGCTAATAATTCAGAATCCGTTTTAGCCCAAAGTTAATGCACAAGGAATATGTTGAATAAGATATGATATAATAAGATATGATAATATTCTCCATTTGTCATCAGGTAATGCGCTTTGTAAAGTGCTTGAGTGTCTCTGGCCCTGTTTACGCAAGTGTTTTGAATCTCTCTTGAAATTGAGATTTGAAGGTTGTGTGTGTCTAAACAACAGTTGTCTGAAAGATGTAGACAACCATTTTCAAAACCACCTCTGTATGTACGCTACACATTCATTCCAGATTGACGTCTGGACAGAATCTCTTGAGGAAGCGTTGCCAAATCACACGCTTATTGTGTGTGTAGATGTCGACTGTAGTTTTGCTTGTGACAAAAGTGCAAAACGCACTTAATACATTTGGCATTTATTATTAGCCCAAATCTCTAGCTAGAATCTACATATTTCTCTCACGTAAACAAGGAGAAATATCTACTCACGCCGACTACAATGACACACGGAGGCTCCCCTCACCTTCCCCGTGGACTTGACTCCTCGGAGGATAAAGAGGAAGGTGAGGAGCCAGGCGAGCACTAGGCAGAGAACCTGACCCAAGTGCATCCCGCCGGTCTCATCTATGGACGACGAGATGTTGAGCGTCTGCCGGTAGAAGAAGTACTGGGTGGGGGTTGTCTGTTGGCACTCTTCATCTGGGCCCATAACGTTGGCGTCGAACGGGCACTCTGACCAGGGCAGCACAGTCTGAGGGTTTGGTACGGTGGACAAGAGAACACATCACATTCTCATATTGCTATTGTGTTTCACTTTTAAACATGTGTGTACATTGTTGGCGTGACTTACTTTCATTGGCCATTCAGATTGATATTGAATTGCTAAGACAGATGTGGGCTCACTTGAAAGGAGTTGAAGAGATACCAGAAACTCCAGGCGTTGATGATGTTGTAATACAAACACAGATACAGGGAAGTCAGGACACTGGCAAGACCTGAAATAAGAAAATGATAACACTATTGAGTTTTTGTATAGTAATTTCCTTACCTTTGTTATCTTAACTAAGGAAAATATCAAACTTCTTGACTCACCGACCCCGCCAAGGTAGGGGCTGATGGCTGACCACGCCCCGATGCTGCCCAGACGCATCTTCTGGCCAATAGCCAGCTCCATGTAGAACAGAGGCACGCCCTCCAGAACCAGCATTATCAGATATGGGATCAAAAAGCCACCTAATTGGGTTAAATACTGAGTTAGCCGTCTAAAACGTTATCACACACACACACACACGCACACACGCCCCACACACACACACACACACACACACACACTATCATCGTATCAACGTCTTCTGATAATCTCAAATGGCAATGCTGATAACTTTATTCACACCTAATGAAATGATCATAAATGTATATAGACCCAATAAAGATGCATAATATCGGCATACACATCCACGTGTTGGATATCACACCTAATGAACAGTTATTCATACCATATACCAACTAATTAGATAGGCCTACCGTTATATTTTAACTTTCTATACGCATTTAAAGACCTTTACGAGACAGACCCCAATCCAATAGGCTTAATGCAGAATACATTATCCATTAAGACAGACAACATATAGGCTATTTGGCGTATCGACCAGTAAGTACAAGTTTAAGAACTAATAAGGATATAGACCTAAGCATCGGCCCACTGTTAACACTTAACAAGTTAAGTGTAAATAAGCGCATCTGTGTGGAGCGTCCACCTGTAGCGCCAGGAAGGTGGACAGTGGCTTCTTACCTCCTCCATGCATTTGACAAAGATATGGGAAACGCCAAACATTTCCCAGTCCAACTGCGTATGACACGCATGCAAGTACAAATTGCATGGGATTCTCCCAATTGGGTCGTGCGTCCTTTTCCATTACTGCGCGGTTTTCAGAATCATATAAATGAAGCCAGGTTGCTTGTCGCAATTTTTAGTTTTAACCTCTAGTAATAAATCCTGTAAGGTGATATAGGCAGAGTCGTGTGTACAATGTAAATTAACGGTCGTCACGTCTCATACCCTAACCCGGAGTCTTATGATATATTCTTAAATCAGGTCCCCGTTCGTAGAGGCAGGGTCTAAACTCTCATCCCCTCCCCCACCTCCTCTCTACTCCTGCTTAGATAACGGAGGTGAATGTTTGATTTCATGGGATCTTTAAATCTTTTGGAAGAAAGCCTTCTCCTTTAATACAAGTTTTTCAAATCCTCATTTGTCTAAAGCTGAGATACAGTCCACTATACAAATTGCAATATGCACATTTAGCACACTTATAGAGTAATTGAATTGAATGAAACAAATGTTGGTTTAGATTTGCACTACTTTTTTCTAACCATTTTTTTGTTCAAATAAAAGTAGGCCTACTGAACATGTTTAACTATATGTTTAACTAAAGTGTTGATCACAATATTTTGTTGCATATAGGCCTATATCTAATTGAACTTGGTCACAGTGGTCAATGGAATAACCACCAACTGAGTTAAACATCAACAGAGTTAAACATCGACACATATACTTTCAGGCACAAGACACAGATTGATATGAATGGGATATTTGATATTTGTAAGTATCTGTAAGTGTGATAATTAAATGTTACTATTGGAGTGCCCATTCAAAATGTGCCTGCAAAATGTTGCTTTCTCAAGAAGCACTCACCCAAACAACACCAAACAGCTTTACACACTTCTGCCAGATGCAGGCTGCGTATGCCGTCCTCGGGGCTGACAGGCATGTGTGACTTGTCTTAAATGGAGAGGAATGACGAAGGACACATGTTGGCTGGACAGTGATATTTTCTATGGTTTGTAGAGTGTAGAGTGTAATATGTAGAGTGTAGTGAGTCTTAGAGTTTAGTATGTAGAATAAGGCATGGATTATCACAGGGCCAATTGGGCGACCTCTATGGGCCTCTAGGGGCCTCCAAAACCCCACCAACTGTGGCATCATACTGTCTCTGTTTGTTTCTTTTAATCGAATAAATTCATTGAGTGTGTGCGTGTGTGTGTTGAAATACAAACTGAATAATCCAGTTACTTTATTTGCAAATGATCAATATTATGATAGGTTTGCGGCTGTCTGTAACATGATGATGACGATGAGAGGTGACCTGTGACCCCGGGGTTACTTGGATGACAGAATAGACAACGTTAAAGTTAGCCGCTAACTAAGAAACAAGGATAAAAAGCAGCGTATTAGAGGGCTGAAAAAGAAAAGGATAGCAGAGCATTCAGATCATGTGTGAACAAGACAAGTCACCATCAAACACTGAACACCATGTTGGAACTTGGCCGCCTTCCCTCATGTGTATGTAGCCTTGAGGAGGTTTCTCGCCTTGCCAGTGCCAAACCGCACGTGGGAGTAGCACCAACACCAAGCGTTGCAGAACCTTGTCAAACTAGTCATGCTGTATTCAGGTGAACAGCTGTGTTGGGGTGTTGGTTGGTAGGTTTAAGTATTTAAGTGACGTTTAGATACACGCCATTAAAGAAGCAGGTAGGCGTATGGTAGGCATCTTCATCTGTAGTATTCATCGGCAGTATAGTATTCATACTGGGGGGGGGATGAACCTCCCTCTACCATCCCTCAACCATCCTCTACGTGATTTCAACACAGACAGAGGCACGACGGATTTTGTTTTTCTGGGTTTTTTCATCTTTTCATTTTCCTACTTTTTCTATTCATTAAGTCCTTTGGACCTTTTATGTAAAATGTGTCACATCCAATTAAAAACAAAGGATGAGTTTGTAAAAGCAACCATAGCAGCTGTTGGCACACCTGTGGTAGTCTTTGACACAGTAGATCTTGTTGTCCGTGTCCACGGTGAAGGGCACCCCGTCCAGACTCTCGTTGCAGATGGCACAGCGGAAGCACCCAGGGTGGTAGGACTTCCCCAAGGCCTGCAAGATCTGAGGGGGAACGAACGCCGCAGAACATCAGAGCCCCCTCGTTCACTGTCCAACAGATGTCAAACTAAAAAACACCCCAGTGGAAACATATCGCTTTATTGTGGCCATGGAAGGAGTAGGAGAGGGGGGAGAGAGCTTCCTACAGCTCCTCTTCTGCATGGAGAACATGTGTCGACTAATGCCAAGGGAGAGCGAGCATACACCCACTCACTGTGTGTGTGTGTGTCTGTGTGCATAATTCATATTTAACCCACAAACATAGGTGTGAGTCAAAGGACAGACAGATGGATGGGCAGACAGGCAGACAGACAGACACAGAATGCCGTGTCACTCCTCCTCCAAAAACCTTATTCCAGATGTGCATACAGGAAGCCAAGTTCAGTCACAGCTGCTCAGTGTTCCTGACAAGGGAATGTGCCCTATTCCCAACACACACACACACACACACACACACACACACACACACACACACAAACACACACACACACACATATATATATATATCCTTCCATTATAATTAAATAACATATCCACCACAATGAAAATACTCAACAGCAAAATGTGTTGTGTACACACGTGGAAGGACACATGTGCTTCCCTACTGTGTCCCACTTATTGGAGTCTTGTGCTGGGGTACAATGAGGTTCTGCTTCAGATAATAGATGTAATATTGTTGTATACACATATTTCTGTGAGTCTGGACCTGATACTGTTAATAGCTATTGTTATACCATCCATTGTTATCAGAGCAAGGCCTTTTCTGATCAGGCTAGCAACATAGCACTGTAGCTCCACTGTAGC
>OMKP01080888.1:0-11924 GCA_900302375.1 Bathygadus melanobranchus
GACCTGCTCCTTAATGACCTGTCTCTGTACTGTCTAACCCCGACCTGCTCCTTAATGACCTGTCTCTGTACTGTCTAACCCCGACCTGCTCCTTAATGACCTGTCTCTGTACTGTCTATCCCCGACCTGCTCCTTAATGACCTGTCTCTGTACTGTCTAACCCCGACCTGCTCCTTAATGACCTGTGTCTGTACTGTCTAACCCCGACCTGCTCCTTAATGACCTGTGTCTGTACTGTCTAACCCCTACCTGCTCCTTAATGACCTGTCTCTGTATTCACTGTAAGTCGTTGTGGATATAATTGTCTGCTGAACAAATCGTAATAGTAATTATTAGCACTAGTGTAATTAGAAATATGAATAGCTATCGTAGTGGAACTAATACTTAGCTTGTGTAGCATCTTATCCTGGCTACCTGCTGTTGTACAGTAAGGAGTCAACCTAGAAACTGTAAGCTTGTAAACTTGTTCTATTGACCTGGCAACCAGGAATGCTTGTAACTTGTTCTATTCTAATTGTACTGTACCATCAGCGATATATTGTTGTCTCCCTCTTTCGACAAATGTGTTTCTGGATAAAAGTGTCTGCCAAATGCTCTAAATGTAAATGTAAATGTAATACTAGTACTCCAGTTCCAGGAGGGACTTTCCAGGCCGGGACACGTTACAAAACATACAGAAATAAGTCTAGAGGGGGAAATAAATATGAATGCAAATCAGAGAGCAGATCTCGGCACTGACCGATCGAGGTGGCGAACAGGTCAAGATTTGTAAGGCCAAAAGCGTCACGGTCCTGGCGTCCCCTCTTGGATGGATGGATATTAAGCCTGGAGGAGACAGGAAGTATGACTCTTCTGGAGGGCCATCACATCCATCCAAGTGTCACGTCGATGCCAGGCGACGACGGGCAGGTGAGGGCAGCGACGGTCCAGAGCCCAACGTTTAAACCCGTCTGTTTAATACAAACGAGCAGGGAGTGACTCATCTGCTAGCGTTAAGTAGACACACACCAAATTAGTTTACCTCAGGTTTTCTCCTCGCTGACCCAAAAGCGAGAAGCGTGTTTTCTCACCAGCGCTACGAACCTGTCAGTGCTGAGCCCAGAGGTTCAGTCATCCCAGTTTTTTTTGACAGCCTTCCGAGTTCTTTTTTTTTGCGCAGTGCTGAAATCTAAACGGACTCGTTCTGAAGGCTTCTCCTCGCTCAGAGGCGTTCTCTGGCGCCTCCGCGAGAATTGTCACGATGTGTTACCTCTCCTCGCCGGCGTCCCCCAACTACACCCAACAACACCCAACTCCAACCCCCTCTCTTGTGTGGTTCACGCAGGAATCCGTTAAGGGTTCCTCCTGCTCTGGATGTGTGAACGACACGCACGCCATCACACTCCATCACACGGCATCACGCGCCATCGCACGCCAACCTGCCGTTTGCCATGTTATTTTTAGCCGGCGTGATTCAACGACAGAAGGAAAGCGGGGGCAGGTATTGCCTCGTGTTCCCCAGGTTCCACGACCGCAGAACCCTGCGGTGGTTGCGGTTCCTTCGACCGACTGGACCTGCAAACACACGCACACACACGCGTGAGAGTCCTGGCTGGAGCGGTGTAGGTTCCGTGGTAGTTGTTGGTTATTACAGACAGGCTGGGTTTCGTACTGCGTGATGCATATTTCATGAGCTCATAGCAGGGAAGGACTTGGAGGAATGTGTCAAAAAGAAGCAATAAGATAGAAGTGCAACACACACTAGCACGGTCAAACAAGCCAACATGACAACACAACGCAGCTGAACGGTGCAGCGCATACTGTACAGTGCAAGACAACAGTACAAAATAACGCAACGCAGGGAAGACTACAACAGGACAACACATCTCAACCAAAGACACCACAAAACAACCCCTTTACATAACACAACACACCACAAGACGCAGCAGCACGGCACACAACCACACACACAACAAATCAACCCCATTACACAACACAACACACCATAAAACAACTCCATTACACAACACAAGACAGGACATTGTAGCATAACACAACATAATATCACAACACAACCTAAAGCCAGGGTTCGCAACGCAACACACAGACTAGTCTAGCTGTATTTGGAATAATAATTGTACTACAGAGAATCGATGACCAGTTGGGTGGAAGAAGTACTCGTGGTAGATCTTTTACTTAAGCAAAGTAAACAAACAAAAAAACACAGTAGAAATACCCTGTTACAAGTAAAATCCCTCAAATGTTACTTAAGTAAAAGTACAAAAGTATGTGCATGAAAATATACTTAAAGTATCAAAAGTAAAAGTACTCATTATGCAGAATGGCCCATTTCAGCATATATATGTTGTGTATATATATATATATACGGTATGTTATATTATTGGATTATAATTATTGATGTGTTAATGTGTTCACTTTAATGTTGCAGCTGGTAAATGTGAAGCTAATTTAAATGTATTTATATTATATTGCTTTGCATACTGCTGGGTAGTTTGTGAATTTCCCCCTGGGGACCAATAAATCCTTATTGATATAATAATATCATAATGTATTTATTGATAATATTTTGTATTATTAATTTTAACATTTACCTCTGAGATGTAGCGGAGTAGAAGTATAAAGTAGCAGAAAATAGAAATACTCAAGTAAAGTACAAGTACCTCTGATTTGTATTTAAGTACTTGAGTAAATGTACTTAGTTACATCTCTTAGCTTGCCACACACACCACTGGTGTTTGCGGACACAGCATAAAAAACTACATCTTCACTGGTTCGGCTGATTTGATTTGTCTTAAATCTTTAATAAACAATGCGCTCCACCTTCCTTCCCTATTCCCATTGAAGTCAACTTTTAATCAGCGTTCATTTAATTCAACTCCTGTCTAACGGGGGGAAAACCCAGCGAAAAGCAGTCGATCCTCCTGTTGTTGGGAAGCGTTGTTCAGTGGTAATCAAAGCACAGAGTTCCTTCATTAAAACATCTTTCATCTCACACACCCACTACCTCTGAACGCACTTTCAAAACATACACACTCAGAGACACACACAAACACACACACAGGAGCCATTAATAATAACACATACACATTACCAGGCCTTCTGCGTCCGTGGTTAAGGATGGGCTTTGTGTATGACGCTGGTCATTAGCATGTTCATTACAGAGTGTGACCGGGCCCGAGGACAGTGCGATGTAATCAAGCTTTCAGAGTTACACACGGTGTTCTTCATTAGTGCTGTTGGTTGAGACGCCGTCACAGGACTAAACAAAGTTATCTCCATTAGCGCCAGGGTATGCAGGAGGACACGACTGTTAGTGCTGAGGCCAGTGACCGCCAGCACTAGTTGTAAGTTGTATTCGTTTGTCTGTTGTTGTTGTTGTTGTTGTTGTTGTTGTGGTGGTGAGCGATGACTCCCTACGGCTCTACACTTTAATATCCGCACTTTGATTTATGTTCAAAATGATTGATGATGATGAGGATAAAAACACATCATCAGCATCACGTAACTCTTAGATCATGCAGGATAGGGCAGATGGTCGACTCTCAGACGACCGCGGGTTCGATCCCCGATTCCTGCAACCTTCCTTGTGGTCAACTGTGAATAAGATAATGGGTGGCACTAGCTCAGGAGGTCTGGCAACCGGAAGGTGGTTCGATGCCCGGCTCCCCCTAGCTAAGTGTCGAGGTGTCCCTGAGCAAGACACCTAACCCTAACTGCTCCTGCTCCAACGAGCTGGTCTTGCATGGTTGACACCGCCGTCGGTGTATGAATGGGTGAATGTAAAGCGCTTTGCTATATAAATACAATTAATGTAGCATTTAGCCGCATCCCTGCTAGCCACCTACCTGCTCCTGAATTACGTATCTGAATTCACCATCAGGTGCTTAGCATAAAAGTGTGTGCTAAATGAATCTTCAGCAGGTATAACTTTCCTTGCAATCACCCGACAATGAACTTGTGAGGTGTGACACCGATAGACTCAGGGGTTACTGATGGCCAACTTTGGACAATAAGGTAGACGTTTAACGGCTTGGTTTTAATCTAGAGAGTATGCTAAAGCCTGGCAGCAATGCGCCACATTAAAAGTTCCCTCTGTTGTTACATTAAAAGTTCACCGTCTCTTGTTGAAACTCTGCTTGTTTTATTCCGAACTCAAAGCTCTACATATTGATCTTCAGCGGAAAATGAATTACTTTCAGGCGCCTATTCTCGTCCTTTTTTTGTCTTCTTTCTGCCAATTACTTTTTATTCTTTTCGCAGAGAGAGACAATAAAGACGTCAGGGTGTGTGTGTCGACACGCCGGTTCCCCGCTACAGAGAGCCCACATCACGCTCTCTCTCACGCTCTTGACTCTAACAGCCTCTTTGTAATATCCACGCGTGCTTCACATAACATCCGGTGGCCGTTGTCCAGTTCAAATGCTGGAGCAAGGCACCAACACTGCCAGCGTTTGGGGTCTGATTCCCACTGTGCACTCATGCTAAAAATACATGCACTCGCAGTATGTAATATAAGATGGTACGGGCAGGATAGGAGGATAGTCAGTGGTTAGTGTCCCCAACCTAAAGTTAGAATACTGGGTGCAAACTCCATTTCTGCAGACTACCTGCAGTCTACATTACATTTACATTACATTTACATTTACATTACATTTACATTACATTTACATTTACATTTACATTTACATTTGCAGTCTACCAAAAAAGTAACTGGAAACATAGTAATGGTAGGTAGGTGATCAATAACCTTCTTAAATAGACTCATTGGGGTCCCAATCCGGGGATCCTGGACTAGTCTATTGTAGGTTAGCATCTCCTGGTCTAGTTTATGCTGAGCTTAGTTTATCTGGGCTAGTTCACCCTGGGCTGGTTTCTGTTAAAGCTGTTGTTCATGAGGATGTGGACAGGATGTTGGATGTCAGGATACAGTGAGGAGGGTAAGAGCAGATCCCTGGAGTGTATTAACACTGGTGCAGAGAGACAGAGATGGAGGGAGGGAGGGGGAGGGAGAGAGAGGACAGAAGGAAGGAGAGAGGGGGAGAAGAATGAAAAATGGTAGGGCGAGAGATGGAAGGAGAGTGGGGACCAAGAGAGAGATGGAGGAAGAGAAGGAGAGAGAGGAAGGAGATAGAGAGTGAGGAACAGAGGGGGAGAGGGATAAGGAAAGGGGGTTAGGTGAGGGAGAGAAGGAGGAGGGCTGGGGGAGAGAAAGACGTGAGATGGAGAGAGAAGAGAGACGGAGGGAGAAACAGGGCGCATGACGCAGAGGACGAGGGAGGAGAACACACACAGGAGAAAATAAGACAAGGAAATATAGGAGAGAGAATGACAACGAGAACGAGAGGCATAGCGACAGAGGGAGAGAGGAGAGGAGAGAGAGAAGCAGTGGAGGAGGTGCAGAAGAGGGAGTTTCAGGCGCGTCTATAATGTAGAGTCACTGAGATCCCCTCAGAGACCCGTCATCCACTCAGAGTCCTGCTGGGAACTGAAGCAGCTCTGCATGCCACCAGAGACCGACCGTAGACTGTGTACAGTGGGTCCGACGTGGTAATGATCCTACTAATACCTACTAGGGATCAGTGGAGAGTGGTGACTTATAACGTAAGGCTGATTAGACCCCCCTCCCAACACTAAGAAATGCTAATTCACAATGAAAATGTGCCACACACTCACCCAGCCCGTGACAACAACCCTCTCTTAAATGTACATTTCTAGTAGTATTTCTAATCTAGATTCTGTGCAGCCAGTGTGTTCCATTGCTTTTCAAGTAGCACATGCATTCAATTTTTCCTAATTGTGTGTTGAAAAGGCGTCTTTCTGCCAAACAAGGGGCAAACTCCGGATCTGAAAAATGAAGCCAATGAGGAAGAGCCTTAAACCTGCATTATTTCTAATGGCCAGAAGGGGGCGACTCCACTGGTTGACAAATCTGATACAACTAAAGTAATCGGCAAATTGTGCGAGTCTGCAATAAGCAGAGGCTGGGATTTGAACAACCGATCAACATCTGTAAAGCACGACAATAAGCATCTCAAACATTCTGTTGTGTCTGCCTAGCCCTCCCAGTGAGGGCTAATAGCCGCAACCAACCTCCTCCTTATCACTAACAATGACTGCCTTCAATTAAAACACAGACAACCACCCGACTGCCAAGCAGATTGCAGAAACTGTGGGGGAAATGATTTGCCAGGACCTCTTGGCCTACTCAACTGTGTAAAACAAGGGTTTCTGTCAGCTCCTAACTGTCCCTGCGCCACACAGTGCAGGGTACCCTCAGGCATTCATTTATCACGTCCAGTTGTGCCAAACTTGATGTTAAAGCAAAGGTGAGACTCACCTGTTCAGAGTTCACCTGGAATCTGCATAGCTTCCCTCCTTAACCCCCACCACCTCTCCTCCCTAAACTACTCCCACTTACCCACCCAGGGTGTGAATCCCACCCCCTCTTGGATCCCTAGCACTTACTTATATGTTTGTACATCCTGGCATGTAAAAATAGTCCTTGCATTGTGTAGCATCCTTTTTCCTTTGACATCGCTTGGTCGCTTTGGACAAAAGTGTCTGCCAAATGCCCTAAATATAAATGCAAATGAAATCCCTGCTCAGCATGGAGGGCAATGGGGTACACTCTACCACAGACATTTGGATGAGCACGTTTTCCACTCCATGGAAATGGAGTGGATGACATCCATGACATTCATAGGGCATTGAGACGTGAGATCACTGGATCTGGTTCACTGGCCTACTCGACATGGCAGCGATCAATGTGGATCATACTGCAGTGAATACACCAGATCAGTTCCAGAACCTCATAATGCCTCAGACATGGTGAAGGCCGTCGCAGATGGTGTCTTTGTGTACATCAGGTGCATGGCTCACTCCCGGCGCTTGGTCATTTCAAATGCTCTGAAACAGTGCCAAGGAGTGAGTCATGCCATCAGCAGGAAAATCACCACATTTGTGCATCGGTGAAACAAAATCGTTATTATTAGGGGAAAAAAGCCACGTCTGTGCGTCAGCCATTATGTTCCTTCAAATGGATTCATATCATTGTGGACGGCCTCAAGATAAACCCATTCTGTTTGCAACATAGGAATTTGATTTCACAAACTGGTCCTTTCAGTTACCATTGAAAAGTGATCGCTATTCTGTAGTCGCCCCCACCAAGTCATCTGCGGGAGCTAGTGAGACAAAAGCCTGGTGTGGTAGTTGGATACATCCAAATGAAGCTTAGAACCTGTTCAGCTGTATGTATTCATTTTTTAGGGACATGGTGAGGATCATGGCGTGTGTAATGTGATGACTCAAGCTGCGCCCTGTCGGCCCGCACTAGAAATACACACCATGGTACACCTATGGACGTCCGATATAAGGGTTAGCTTAACTTAATGGCGTCGCCTGTAGGGGAGTTGATGAGTCCACCCGTCACTTGCAATCGCTGGGGTTCAACATTTGTTAGATACGGTCTGGTAGCTGGAAGTCATTCGTCAGCCGATATAGTGTTAGGGTTCCTTAAATATCCGTCGTAGGGATGATATAGTTGACGTTCTACCGACTGAAAAAACCTTTGGGTTGACGTCGAGGTTGGCAACAACCAAAACCCATCCTGGTTTTTCATTTGAGTTCCTTTTTTTGTGACCACAAGTAATAAAATAAACCCATCTTGTTTAACAATATTTTGTTCACCATTCAAGGATTTTGGGGGGACTTAACTATCAGGAATCATGGAGTATATTTTTTTTTACTACAATAAGCAATTCTGGCTTATCCGAATATATGCAGAGACAGATCATTTTGTTGGTTGAACAGATACAGATAATGATGTGTCTACAGCTCATAGTGGTGCATAGTGGAGGCCTCAGTTAAGTTATTGGAGTGTTTGAGGAGGCTGAGAGTGTCTGTGAGGATGTTACAGTGCAGGTCTCTCCTTTTGTAACTTGGCGGCAAAATGGAGCAGCGCAAGCTTCCTTGGAGACTTAGTTTGATGACCCAACTGGCCCCAGATTCAAGATGATGCCCAGGTCACTTCTCAGTGAATCAGACTTGAATAGTCTGAAGGCTGATGTTGTTTCTGAGGTGGCTCACAAGTTGACTCACCTGACTGGAGAACAGCTGCTATTGATCTGTTCCCAGGTATGGACCAAGGAGAGGGTAGGCCTACTCACTGCAAAAGTCCCTTTTTGGGGGTGCTATGCAAATTATGTCAAAAACGCGTGTAATCTCACTTTCGTAAGCGTCTCATCAGAGACGATTTAGCTGGAGATGTTGTGTCTCCCTGCAGCTCCACACTGCCCCAGCTCACGTGCAGATGTTCACCCAATACGATTTGCAGAGGTTTCAGTAATTGTGTACTATGTGTACCCATACATTAAGATGGGTGCTCTTTCAATCATTTATTTCACTGATCAAGAAAATAATAGGCAAAATGAAGTTAATGTACTGTAACTAGTTTTAATTTCCAAATACAAACAATGTTTTGATATTTAAAGCTGTTTTTCTTGTTGTTTTGTTCCCCATTCCCAACTGATTATTCATGTTAGGGAGGTATAGACTTATAAAGAGATGTTTAAAAGACGTTTATACTTTGTTTTCAGAATTCAAACTGACGGCACAGTGTCACATTCAATACGTTTGATGTATTACTGCTATGTTATTACTGTTATGTTATTACTGTTGTAAAGTAATAATGTGGGTGCTGTTCAGACAGTTCATAAAACGTAGTTTAGTTAAAGAATATATATAAAAGACAGCGATGTGGACATATATTCCATAATTCACTGTATGGCAATATTAAATCAATGTGATGCTTTGAAGGCAAACAAAATGCATTGCCAATGACTATTAGGTTAGGAAATACAACATTTGGCCAATTTAACGGTATAAGCCATGCATCCGGTCTCCTCTGAACACAGATACAGAGACTGTGTCCCAAACGGAGTCAGGGAGCCATCATGTCACGTCTCAGTTGAATATTGACAACAGATGCTGGCTGCTGAGGGGCCTGCGACTAGGCAGGGTTTGAAGGCAGCAGAGACGTATCCTTCATTATGTAGGATATCCCACAATCCCCTGAGCCAGCTCCACTACACCGACAATGAGAAAACAATGGTGAGCAACAGCCCTGAGTTAGTGTACAAATGTAAATTCTATTTACTTTTTTAACCTCTGATTTGGCAGAAATTGACAGTTTACAGAATGTCCATAAAATCCAAAAATCAGTTTGTCTGAATGTGATAGTTACTGACAGACGTCAGCTGTCTGTATTTGGGTGACGTTGTGACGTATTGACAGTCTGTCCCTGTACAGGTCCCTTCATACAGAAACACTGTCTCTACTCTGCTCAAAACCTTCTCTTCTTCTGTTTGTTTAAAATGAGATCTTCTTGACTTACATAATTAGTAACCTACTACCTACCATTCAGGGAGTTACAGCATTTCAAATGTCCTTAATCTGACGCCAAGCTTTATGTCAAATCTTTAAAATAATATTCACATCCTGGAAACCTTGACTTGTCTGTCACCGACTGTCACCACACAACGTGACACCAACCCCCACCCCCTTGTGATTGTGGTCATGGCAACCAGAGAAGTCGACGCAGGGTCGATAATTCCGGATGACATCACTCTGAGAGATAAGATGAAAGAGAGACATAGAGACTGACATACAGAGAGAGAGACAGAGATACTGACATACAGAGAGAGAGACAGGGAGACTGACATACAGAGAGAGAGACAGAGAGACTGACATACAGAGAGAGAGACAGAGAGAGACAGAGAGACTGACATACAGAGAGAGAGACAGAGAGACTGACATACAGAGAGAGAGACAGACAGACAGAGAGAGACAAGACAGACAGAGAGAGAGAGAAACAGACAGACAGAGAGACAGACAGACAGAGAGAAAGACAGTCAGATGAACCCCATCTCTGATGGATGAAGAATTTGCTTTACTGAATTAAATTTAACAAAGTGTCCTGCATACATGTCTGGCATTTGTAACAAACCAAACTGCTTGACAATCGGTTGAAAAATCTGTGAGTTATGATGATTTTAACTGTGGATAGACGTCCTGCCTCCATATCATACATGCATCAGGAGGCGTGGCTTCCCCTGACCAATAGGGCAGCAGGGCTAACGCATCGCTCCAATGAACAGCAGCAGCCAATGCGGCATCTAATTGTATCTATGATCCATCCACCCATAAGCATAGCCTCCGTCAGCGTCTGCCCTTCCAGCTCCGCTACGGTTTATCAACATAGTGTCGAAGGAGACCCCGACCTACACTGGATAAGCATTGAGTAGCCTTTGTATTTTATGAATGGAAGGCCATGGGGAGCTGCAGAGCTACACACTCATATAACCAAACATCTTCTAGAGCAGGTCTAGACCACAAGCGTCTGTAGTACACAGAGGAGGGATAGTAGGACAAAGAACCATGTAGGGATGGAGCTAAGGAGCCTTATGGTTTTGTTTAGGGTGTAAGTCATAAGGGTGTAGGCCATAAGGGTGTAGGCCATAAGGGTGTGGGTCATAAGGGTGTAGGTCATAAGGGTGTGGGTCATAAGGGTGTAGGTCACAGAGTGTTTGTCATGAACTAGGACTGCAGCAGAAGGCATCTTCATGAAAGAACGTTGGATGTAAACTGCTAGGATCACTCTGAAGCTAGGGAAGGGAACATATTTATACTGCTACAAGTCACCCTTTATACAAGGAAGCATGAACAACACGCAAATGGTGAACTAATACAGTTCAGTTAACATGAGATAAGAAAAAATATGTATGCGGTAATCAAAAGTCCATTTCAACATTTGCCAGACCGTCACAGTGTACGTTTCAATAAGTGCTCAGCTAAGCGCTTGGCACCACCTCGCCCATAGGGGGCGCAAAATCCCACATCAATGGCATTTACTCTCAAACCGTGACTCGGATTCACTCCACAACCCTCGGGGGACCTCATCGGCCCGTGCGAGGAGCCCTTGCTGGGGGAGTGAGTTGCCTGGGGATACCTTTCCAGACTGCTTGCCCTTTTAATATTTGTTTTCTCAGTTCACATCATCAAAAGAATACTTTTGTCATTTCTCTTGACAGCTCAGACAAATCCAGTCCACTTAAAACACCCCTTTCTGCTCTGGAAACTTCTGTGAGCGGAATCTGTCATTATTAGTGACGTATGATATACGCTGACAACATTTACAGTACATCACTAACTGTGTTCATAGCGCTGATAAAGTCACTTTTAAATAAACCATGCCTTGACAGACCCACTGCAGTCCAGATGGACCAATCAGAGAGTGTCTCTATTCTCTTCAAACGACTATTTCTGGGTCTGCTGAGGCAACGGAGAGCTGAGACAGAGAGCCAGTGTGTGTGTTATTGATCTTTGCGGACCTAAGGCAGACACAGGCTCCATGTAGACGGTCTCCACTGTCAAACTGTCCAGTGTTTGCTCCCAGGACCACGACGCTTTAGCTCTGATCTGGAGCGGCCTTTTCAAAGATAAATGTCTGTGTGTGTGTGTGCGCGCGCATGCTAGGCAGTGTACGTGCACGTGTTTTTATACTGTACATCTATGCACTTGCCTGGGTCTCCCTAGTGTGTGTGTGTGTGTGTGTGTGTGTGTGTTGCAGGGAGACTTAGAAGTGAATGTATTTGTATATTAAATTGCGTTGTGTGTACCTGCTTGTGATTAACTTTGAGCTAGATATGCATATATATGTGATGTGTGTGTGTGGGTGTGTGTGTGTGTTTATGTGTGTGCAGCGTGCCTGCATACGTGTGTGTGTGTGTGCGTGTGTTTATGTATATTTCTCCAAGAGAATGCAAAGTGTGATCTAATTAAGTGATGGAAGCAGTTCTGTGCAGCTCGTATATTAAAAGCCTGAACCAGCTTCCAGAACTTCTACGGAGCTGAAAGCTTTAATAAGC
>OMKP01080889.1:0-12683 GCA_900302375.1 Bathygadus melanobranchus
TTCTTCCCTTTCTCACTGTCTGATAGTTCTTCAATCTGTATTTTATGACAAGGCCACCCATGACAAATAATCAGGTATTTTCGAGTGGTTACACACACACACGCATACACATGCACATACACACACATTCACACGCACGCGCACGCACATGCACATACACACACACATTCACACACACACCAATTTCGTGTACAAAATTATACTATTATACCAAACTAAAGCTGTCAGTTCTTGTGGTGTCTTTTAGTTGCCTTGTAAGACTCATTCCTGTCTTAATTTCAGCTAATTTAATATGCATGTAACTGTTTACAGTTACATCCCATAATTGCATATGTAATGGAACTGTATACTATCATTATTTGACATTGTAAACCACACAATGGAGATTCCAAGTGTCTTTGATCCATACATTTGTCTATTGGAAATTAAGGGTTCTGATTTATATATGTGCAGACGTGATCGTTTGCAGGTAGGCCTACTACATGCATAGTTCTACGCATGTCCAGTTCATTAATCTTGGAAGGCTAGATCTACGTCTACGAACTGCTTTGCTGCTTATAAATAATACGCCTACCGAATGCGGTAAGCCTACAAAAGGATGGATGTCGCATTGCGTAATATAGGCCTATAGGTAAAATACACACACCGATTTTTATATGCTTTTTCTTTTTCATGTTTCGTTCACCAACGCATATTAACATTACAAGCGATTGCAAAGACCCAGTTAAAATTACCCTATTGAAGTTATTAGTGCACTTCCGCCATCTCGTGGTTCTTAAATATGTTTTGCGATGATCAGCGTTTTAACGCCAGAGCGATAGGTGGCGGTAGCGCCTCAAGCTCACGCAAAATCTCGCGCGAAGAAGAATTAACGCGCGGTTATTTTGACCTGTTGGGAGGCAGCGGACAGCGACTAACGAACCTTTAATTGTGTTCTCATCTGCTCGGCTAAGTGTGTTTGGTAAGAAAGATAAACAGCTGGATTAACTCTGTTCTATAACAGTTTCCAGGAAACGGTTGGGCGTTAATGCAGTAATCAGATCAACTCCGTGTGTTTATACTGTATGTTGTATTGCTGTTTTGCTCTGCACGTGAAACACACAACAACACGAACAATAATGGGTTTAAAATAAGAGTAAACATCAGAAAAGGTTAATTGACTTTCAAGATTTGCGATCGGTTTGATGCAAACCTTGACATACATACATTTAACAATATAGCTACAGGCTATGCGTTGTGTTGATACTCAATGCTACCTAATGCTCGTATACTTTGCTTAATTGATTTTTCAATTAAAGCGGACATGGAGTCTGCAGAGAACCGTTTCGCCCATCTGTTACAACCTATTCGGGAGCTCACCAAGAACTGGGACATCGATGTGGCCTCTGAACTAAACGATTATCTGGAGGAGGTAAAACAACAACACGTTTCTTGTATCTCTCAAGCGTTTTTGACAGCAAAAAATGTGTTGTTGACTTAAACGGGCCTCTGTGTACCCCGGAGCACACTTGATTGATGTAAACATTGATTTTGATTGGCCTTGTTAATATAGTATGACGTAATAAAGTACAGTCATAGAAACACGCGTGTCGTCCCATAACAGCTGGATGAGATGTGCATCGCTTTTGACGGAGGGAAGATCAAGTTGAATTTTGCGGAAGCGGCGCTGCTCATCCAAGGGTCAGCATGCATCTACAGCAAAAAGGTAATTCGTTTCACCCCAAAATATTAGTCCAATTAAGTCAGTTTGTCCAGTGGCTGGCTCTGGCTGTCTTGATGACATATTTTCTTCTTCAGAGGTTAATGTACTTCAGGAGGTACTTTCTTTAGTGCAGATGTGTTTGCCGTTTTTACTCATCCTTTCATTCATTGTTTATTCAGGTGGAGCTTCTCTACAGTCTAGTATACCAAACGATGGACTACATAAACCACAAGAATAACAAGTATGGTTACCTCTTAACTCGACAACACAAAAAGTAAAAAGCATAGGGTACGGGAATAACCTTACAATAGATGTAATATATTGTCCCATTCTTTCCCACCACTGGAAGCACGCTGACATGGAATTTTGCTGGGCCGTTTGTGGGATATATTGCTCTAGTTGATGGGTTATGGTTAGCATTAGCCCCAGTTATTATCTAGTTTATTACTTCTAGTCTTCT
Organism: Bathygadus melanobranchus; assembly: GCA_900302375.1. Taxonomy (NCBI): domain Eukaryota; kingdom Metazoa; phylum Chordata; class Actinopteri; order Gadiformes; family Macrouridae; genus Bathygadus; species Bathygadus melanobranchus. Next base: position 2,163 of record OMKP01080889.1, read on the forward strand.
ACTGTATATATCTTAACATATTCATTACCACTGTTATACTGTCAATACTGTTCTACTGCATATATCTTATTTATTTATATATTACCACTACACAAATGTACATACTCTGCACTTTACTGCATTTTTGCACTTCTGGTTAGATGCTAAACTGCATTTCGTTGTCTCAGTACTTGTACTCTGTGCAATGACAATAAAGTTGAATCTAATCTATCAGGTGATAGTTTTTAACCCAATGAGATCCACAGACAGATGTTAACTGTGACTTTGCTCTGGGTCTCAAAACAGGCGGGACAAGCAAGCAGGAGCATCCAACAAAGAGGACGCAGACGACAAAGCAACAGACGACAACGAGGATTGTGACTTAAAGGTAAGAACCGCTTCATTACCGCAAAGTCCTGAGATGAGTTAACTTGACCTATTTTCACTGTCTAAGTCATTTAGCTTCCGGTGAATTCAGATTCATGTCATTAATGAGCATCAAACCCAGAACCTTTCAGCTGGGAGTTGAAACATCCACGCAGGCAACAAATAAGACTATGAATGGAAAATGATTGCCTTTATTTTGTGATCCTCCCATCAGTTCAAACTTCTGGACTCCAGCGCTTCAGAGGAAACCCAGGAGTTTGAATCCACCACGGTCAGTCCAGCACACACCCCATCTATTTTGAATGAGAGAGGGACAGACCCGAGTTGAAGATAATTAAGTCAATAAAGTTCTGTACAACCGCAAATATTGGCACCATAATGACCATTGCCTTTCTTTTCTTGCTAAAATTAGAAGGTAAAGACTTTTTAATCTTCAATGTCATCCCTGTACAACCACAGACGTGACTGCATTAACCATACGTGGCACCTGTCCTATTTGGGATCCAAGCCCCGTAGACTGCTATAGCCAACACTAGCGTACCTTCCATCAAACCGACTGTGTCGCTTGTATGCGTTTCTGCTGCAGCCCGTGCACGTGGTCCCTCTGCCACCCGAGGCACTCATCCTGCCGGAGCCCCACGAGAAGCAGAAACTACCCCTCATCAGGTGGGTTCAGCATACGTAACAAGTGACCAGGTCCATTCACGTTAGGGTGTTGGTGACTCCGCGGCAAAAGGTTCTGGGTTCGAAGTACTCCAACCTACCTAACCCCTACCTGCTCCTTATAGGCTTGAAGTACTGTTTAGTCATTTAGCTGACGCGTTTTTATCCAAAGCAACTTCCGGTGAATTCAGATTCATGTCATTAATGAGCATCGAACCCAGAACCTTTCAGCTGGGAGTCGGCACATCCCAGCCACCTTCCTGATGTTTTGTCGCGTCCTGCAGCATCACGGGTGCGGTGCTGGGGAGCCAAAAGGACTTCCGCATCAACACCTTCATCCCCGGCGCCCAGGACCTCATCTTGCTCACCGCCGGCATGGTGCTGTCCACCATCGGGGGCAACGACACCGACTGCTACTTCCTAGGTCACCCGCCGCAGCACCCAGGTAGGACGGAGAGGAAACCACGGCGTTCCCCGTAGAGAAGTAAAACTGGGAACTGACTCTGCATACGAATATCAAACTAGTCAACTGACTAGGCTGCCTACTGCTACTGTTGTGTGCAGTTGTGGCTCAATGCAGTTGTGGGCATTGAGTCATATTGTAAAAACGGCAAAACACAACATATTGAATGATTACTTGATCACAGTCGATATGGGCGACGCACCAGAGGCCCCCGAGGCCCCCGAGGCTCCCGAGGCTCATGTTGCCGACGGTGGCGGCGACGACGACGACTTCATGCCCCTGCAAGACAACGGCGTGGAGATGGACCATACGCCAGAGGAGCACATCGAGAGACAACGGGTGCTTCTTAATAACACTTTTTTTTTTTCTTGTATAGCCCTTGATCACAGGCAGGTTTTGACCATGTCTGGTGTTTTGGTTCCAGGCCCCCAGTGAAGGCAGGGTTCTACGAGAGCGACGAGACGTGCAGCCAGCAGATAAAGACTCTGAGCAGCCACGGAGGGGCCAGCAGGAGAGGGTACGACGCCATCATGGCTTTACTACTTCATCTGCATTCACTAGTATTCACTATTTAGTCATTTAGCAGTACGCCCTTGTCCAACGCCATATCCTGCCCAGTGGACACATTTAATTAATCACGCAATGTCTATAGTGGTGACCGTAGCTCAGGAGGTAGAGCGGTTGTCTGGCAGCATTTATCTGGCAACCGGAAGGTTGCTGGTTCGATCCCCGGGCTCCGCCTAGCTAAGTGTCGAGGTGTCCCTGAGCAAGACACCTAACCCCAACTGCTACCGACGAGCTGGTTGTCGCCTTGCGTGGTTGACACCACCGTCGGTGTATGAATGGGTGAATGTGAGGCAATGTAAAGCGCTTTGCATAAAAGCTCTATATAAATGCAGTCCAGTTACCATTTATAGTGTAATGATTTTAGATTGTTTACAAGACGGGGGTTATCGGGTAGCTAGGTGTACCAAGTAATAAACTACAAATGTAGCGTGTACATAAACACGTGTTTTGAGAGTTAATTTTGAGTCCGGATGTAGAACTAACTTCATGTTTGTTATCATTTGTTGTTGTTGTTTTTTTTTTAGGCTAACATGTGGCAACAACATAACCTCTATGACGTCATCGGTGGGGACCAGCCTCTTAAAACAGGTAAGAAAACTTTATTCACACACCACACCAGGCTGTGGGTTTTTCAAAGTAAAAGTCACCGTGCGCAGTGGTTCTGAGTGGTTCTACGTCGTGGCGTTAGGGAAGTGCTACAAAGTGCCGGACGGTCTGGACGACGGGGGCAAACGCAAGCGGAAGCGGCCCTCCTCGCTCCAGGACTTCAGGAGCTGGTTCACAGGCGTGTGTAAGTGGTCATGTGTTGTTATGTCTTTAAGAACATTCATCATGGCCGCCGTTGGCGTTGTTCCCGTTTTTAATTTGCTACTTTTCTTTACATTTTCAGATGATCCCCCGGAACGCAAGTTAAAAAGTGGACCCAGGTTCACAGGTAAGTTGTTTTTCGAGTCCCTTTTTAGTGGGATATTAAGTCAGTGGTGTGCCACTTTTGTGAGCATATTCAACTTTTATGTTTGCTGTGTGTTTCAGATCTAAATTACATTTACTTGAGCAAGGTGAAGGATAAGATGAAGACTCTCAAGAGGATCAACAGAAAAGCGGTTAGTGTGTTTGTTTGTTTGTTTGTTTGTTTTCTTGTGCGCGTGCGTGTCTCTCACTGTGTTCTGCTGTTCCCTCTATCTTCTCCAGGGGGTGGTGGTGTCCGACGAGGAGCTGAGGAGGACCTTCCTGCAGCCCCAGGAGGTGGGAGCTCTGAGGGGGGAGGAGGAGGGAGACCCGGAGGACTGCAGACACCCCGACCTGCAGGGTAACCCTTTTTCTTTAATGATGATACCGGAATGGCATACGATCTTTACTAAACTACAGTGAGGCAGAAGTGCAACAGACAGTTTGCTGTGTAACCATATTTTCCCATTTAAGGTGGCGATGACGACATGTCTGACAACGAGCACGAACCCTTACCGGATGACATTCCAGTGGAGTTTGGTGGCGGACACGATTTTATAATGCCAGGTAAAACTACGGGAGACAGTCCGGCTTTTCTCAGACTACTTCTCAGACCTCACGGCGGGACTAGCTCAGGAGGTAGAGACGATTGTCTGGCAACTGGAAGGTGGCTGGTTCGATCCCCGACTCCGCCTAGCTAATTGTCGAGGCGTCCCTGAGCAAGACACCTAACCTAACCCCAACTGCTCCTGACGAGCTGGTTGTTGCCTTGCATGGTTGACACCGCTATCGGTGTATGAATGGGTGAATGTGAGGCAATGTAAAGCGCTTTGGATAAAAGCTCTATATAAATAATCCATTAATCTCATTCCATTGAGGTGTAGCGTCTAGGAGAGATGATCTTTTGAAGCCTAGAAGGCACCTTTTAATAAACATCCAACTCTTTGTCAACTCCTATTTGTGACCTTTTTAGTGTCACAGGTCAACACGACTAGCTACAGGTTGATTTTTATTCTGTCTGTTTGTATTTCCAGGGAGCCAGGGGGCCGAACTGAGTTACGAAGACCTTGTAAAGAAAAGCGTGGTACGTGTTAACTCGTCTTAACTCGTCTCCCCGTCGCCACTCTGTAAACACGACGCCACTAAACGACTAAGCTTGCCATGTCTTTTCACCCGTTCCAGGAGCAGTTCCTCATCAACTCCAAGGGGTACGCCCAGGAGACGGCTCTGTCTCGCCGAGTCAAGGACTGGGAGGACAAGATCCGCCCGGAGCTTTTGCTGCAGGTACGACGCTGCCGGCTACCTTAGGGGACGGCACCAGCTCAGGAGGTAGAGAAGGTTGTCCGGCAACCGTCACCTCGCATGGTTGACAACGCCGTCGATGTGTGTGTGTGTGAATGTGAGGCAATGTGAAGAGCTTTGGATGAAAGCGGTATTTAAATAATCCATTTAGCGTTTACCTTGTTAACACATGATCAGACGCACGTTAAGACACCTTTTAGTCACCGTCTTGTTTGTTCATATTATCTACAGTGGTTGCGGAATGTTACGCTAGTTTGATTCGCCAAAAGAAGTCATTTTAATGTTCCACTGTTTTAGCGATGTTCTTACTCTTCACCATTCGCTTCACTTGTGCGATTACTTTTGACTGTCAACGTACGTTGCGTTTTTTTATTTGAAGTTTTATTTTAAACTTGCGTACGTAAACAACCCTATCCAGGAGGAGCGGCCCACCTTCGACATCCACGACTACGGAGACCGGATCGTGAGCGAGTTGAACACCGTGGGCCACCACCGCTCCTTCGCCTCCATCGTCCGCGGCCTGGACAACTTTGAGGCCTGCAAGTACATGCTGGCGTCCCTGCAGCTGGTAGGCCATACTCTGTACATTCTGTTGAAGGAGAACCAAAGCCTGTATCTGAATTCACTCAAATGTATAGTCTAGGTAATGTTTGTCAAGGTAATGTTTTGAAGATGTGAACTCACGTAGTGCTGATGGGTCAGACGGCTTACTTAGCAATTTAAAGAGGGGAGCGGGCGTCAAACAGGAGCGCCGCCATGTTGATATGACATCATCATACAGAACGTATTGTATGGTGTATGCTGACAACGTCATTTCAACATGTTTATCTCTTCGCTTCTCTGACTTATTGCCTTTACCTTTTTTAAAATGCATGCTCTGGGACCTTTTCAGAAACTAAACCCTTTCTCTTGGGTATTTCCTAGTTTTGATTAGACCCCGAACATTGCCCTTCTTCACGTACCGTAACTCTTCTTCTCCCTCCCCCGTCATCTCCACCCTCAGGCCAACGACTACACGGTGGAGATCAGCAGCGAGGCGGGGCTGGAGGAGAGCGTGGACACCATGGGTCTGACCCTCCTCAGCACACACAGAGCCACCGAGCGCTTCAAGACCCTGGGCTCTATCTGAGTCCCCCACCACCACGCCCCCTTTTGCCGGGCCTCAAGCCAGGACACATCTACATTAAAACACAACAGTCGAAGCTATGCAGCCCACAACAGAACAGTCAATGGAAATTGTTTGTGTGGCAACACATGAAATATATATATATATATGCTTTTTAATTCCTATATTTGTACATTACATAACATTGTTGGACTCACTGGTCTAGTATTCTGTCCTTTGCTTTGTTTCATTGCGACACACCAGGGGGTCAAATGATCTACAGTCAAATGCTGTCGGTTTTCCCGTAAATGAATCGTGCTGAAAATAGCGTTCACAGTGTAAAAAGCCAAGGTGTGCCGAGCTGATGCAGCATAAGACTTCTGCACTTGGTTCTTTTTTTTGTATATATTTTTAGATTCTTCGGGTTGTTGGCTCCACGTGAATGCTCTATCTCCTGTACAAATGGTTTTAGTTTTCATCAAGCCCCTGTACTTAAAATGGCATTGAATACAGGTTGGCATTTGGTGCTGTAGATATACTGTATACTCAATGTTAACCTCTGCTCTTAATTTAAAATGACACTGCAATATAACATTTCCACAAATTAATGTGAAATTGTGTCTATACCAATCTTTATTGGGATACAAAGACTAGGTCTAGTTCATTTTTCCTGATTAGTAAAATAATTTACTTATGGAATCAATGTTGGGTTTAGTTTAGCACAATCAAGACACATTGTGCCATCCATTTATTGTGAAATGTGTTCCTTTGCATAACTGACACACAGCACACACTTTGGTTTAATATTGTCTGTACAATTACTTATGTAAAGTACGACACATCAAGGTTATAACCGCAGTAGGCTATGTATATAGTCAAGTGTATCCACAGCAGCCCACAAGCGTGAGTTACAAAAGTCAAGATTAAAAACTGAAACTGCTCCCTGGTCGGTTACAGCTTCACATGCACTTTCATGTGATTCCTGATGCTCTGGACGATCTGCTCCTCGTTCTTCATCCGGTTGTAGTAGTCAAGAAACAGGCCATCGGGGTTCACCAGGTAGATGAGGATGGTGTGGTCTACTATGTAGTCCCCGTCGTCGTCCTTGGGCCCCGCGCTGGCGTACACCCTGTAGTCGCGCCCCGCCTCCTTCACCTCCTCCTCTGTGCCCGTCAGCCCGATCAGCCGGGGGTGGAAGTCTTTAACATATTTGCCCAACGCCGATACGTCGTCCCGTTGCGGGTCGACCGTGATGAAGAGCGGCTGTACGCGGGGCAACGCCGGGTCCTTGTCCAGTGACGTCACCACGGCGCTCAGCTTGTCCAGTTCGTCAGGGCAGATGTCCGGGCAATGCGTAAAACCGAAGTACAGAAGCACCCACTCCCCCAGGAAGTCCCGCTTGGTCCGCCGTCGCCCCGTATGGTCCGTGAGGCTGAAGTTGCCCTTACCCAAAGCGACTTGTTTCAGCTGCTCAATGCGTTGCTTCTGAAACATATACTGCTTCTCCAAATGCACGTACCACCAGATGCCCACCAGACCTGCGCCGAACAGCAAGGTCACCACTAGACGTGTGCGGAGCTTGATTTTTGCAGGGTTTGCGCCAGCCTTGGGGCCCGTGGAAAGGACGCATCTTTGGATTGAATTAGTTGGCCATGTATGCCGAGATGGACAACCAAAGGGTCTGGAACTGTTCTTGAGAGACTGGTAATGGCAGACGGCCTGTGAGGTTGACGTGTGCCGTGGGTTCTGCAGGTGGGAGTGAAACGCAGATCTCTTCTGGTAATTGGTTGCCCTTATGGCACATCTCAGAGCCGCTGCGCCACAGAAGCCACCTTTGATGAAGCTCATGGTCATATCTTCCTCACAGGACGAAACCGCGAAATAGATACGAATACTGAAGTAGAAGTAGACGGACAACGCGTGTGTTAAACGAAGGCGCAATAGTGCACTTATGGAAAACTACAATGCAATCAACCCAAATGTCACATTAATAAAAAAAAAAAGGAGACACACCGGCTCATTCATTGTTATCACGCTAGTCAGAATCCACAACAATGTGCTGCTTATGAAAAGAGCTCAAGTGTTAAAAAAATATAGCGAGTGATTAACATATATACTGTTGATTTAAATACCTTGCACAGCTCAAACACGCGAAAGGGACCCTTGTACAAGAAGTGCGCTGTTTCCCCTCCAACATGAAGCGCGACCGTAGACTGGTGCGACCCAAATAAACGTCACTTCCGTTTGCGCCCGTGAGCAGTTTCGTTGAAATGCATTTTATTTTATTTGTTTATTTATCAGAGACAATGCATACATTCATAACCCCCCCACACCTGTGTAATGGTGACTCGTCATACGTCCTTGATGTTTCCTTATAATCGGTGTCAGTGCATTGCAATGAGCGTTGTGGACGGTGTGTTCCTCAAGCGCCACCAGGTGGGAGCAAAACAACTCATTTAAAAGACAAGAACCGGGGAGACACCTGTCGTTCCTCCTAGGCCATTTCCCCACATGCATGCATGTGGGGAGCCTGTCCCCACCAAGGTGATGTTTATCGATTACTTTTATTATTAATTATTAAGATTGACTGGGTTAGACTAACCCTAACCCTAACTACTACTACTACTACTAATAATAATAATAATAAAAATAAAAATAATAATAATAACAACAATCTCAGAAAAATCAGCTGCAAAAACCAAGCTAAATCTATGATTAATAAGACCAATAAGATAATAGAGAATACATCATTCAACATTTTTTTTATAGATAGGCCTACACAGGACAGCACAATGTGTCCTAAACGTGGATCACTTTGGGGACCAGCGTCTACTAAACGACTAAAGGTATGTAAATACACAAAGACCAGAACACAGAGGTCATGTAGAGAGACACATCCACAGCAATGACCTCCTCTTGTGTCTTACTCGGCCGGATCCTGAAACACCTGTCCGTCCTTGAGAACCCAGCTGATGTTTTTAACAGTGAGGCCCACCTCTGCCAGTTTCACTTTGAGCTGGTGGAGAGACACAAGGTGTTAGCAGTATTCATGGCTTACTTTGTATTGTTTCACACATTTTAACTGTGTTTTTAATGGCTTTTAAGTTGCTACTGTTTTAGTGTGTTTGATCTTGGCATACAAAGCTCTTAGTAACTTGATAAATATAGTGAATAAATGTTCTTGGCATGTGCTTAGCACTTAGCATTTGACTCTTACATTTGTTCTAAGGCACTTTCACCCCATGAATGTTAGTGTAAGTTTATAAATATATTACATTCAAATGCTTCTAATGTCACAGGTATACATATTTATATGGCAATATTATATATAAACAGGAAACCAAAAATATTAATATTTAATATTTTATGAATATTATGTTATAATATGTATATTAATAATATGAATATTATGTTATAATATGTCTTGTTGTTCAAACATCCTCAGGAACCTACCTACCTGTTCCAAAATCTGGCGTTCCACCTCCGGATCCTTCATGTCGGCTTCAGAGCTGATCTTTAACTTGAAGGATGAGTATTGCTTCACAGATCCCTGGCAGACGAAGTAAAGCTTGTTCTCACATGAGTAATCATAAAAGAACCCAGTGGTGCCGTACGTACAAACACATTGTTTATCTATATTTAATCCATATCCGCTTGGCTCATTTCGATACCAATTCCAGAATTTGGCTTTACTTCCGTCGGACCAGAGGGACCATGGATTTCTGTGGAGGCCGATCCATGCCGTTGACCCAATTGCAGCTGCTACTTTGCTGTTCTCAGTCGCGTTGCTCACAGTGGCCAGGTCAGTGTAAGTCGACCGGCAGTATTGTCTCGCCTCGTACCAAGTCACTTCGTTTTGGACATAGATGATGTTGCCTTGATCTAAAACAGAATGAGGAGGGGAAAAAAGGAAAGACACATTGTATCAGATTAACTCTGTACCTCGTCTATATTCTTTTAGTCTACATCCTAATTAAACATGGCTAAAGTGACCAGAGTAGCTTAATGTTTATGCTTCTTTTAGCAGTACTGCTAAAAACTATAAACTACTAATAAAAATGCAACCCACCATTAAAGCAAGCTGCACTGTGTCGCAGGTTGCAATCCAGATCCCCCCATTCACCACTCAAATACATAGCTGTACAGTTCTCCTTGTTGTAATAGAAGTCAGGGCTAATTGCATCCCAATTACTGTAGTCTTGCCGAAGTTTGACGTCTTGGTTCTCGAAGGACCACTTCCAACTCAGGCGGTCGTCATAAAGTCCAATCCATAAGTATGTGTTAGAAGGAATGGACGCTTGCAACTGCTGAAGTTCCTCTACGTTGTTCACGGTGGCCAGGTCGATAAAATGCTCCCTGCAGTGTTGCTGAGCATCGGTCCAGCTCAGCTTCTGGTCCACGTAGTGGTAGGCTTTGTATATGGGAACAAACGCATGGTTGCCCAGGATGAGCCCTGTAGGGGAAGCCACCAGAGAGAGACAACACACACGCACGCACAAATAGATTTATTCCAATACAATCTTAGCTTAGGTTTGAGATCCCCAGTGGGAACCACAGCAGAGCACTAGATGTGTTTGTTGCTGACCTGAAACGCTAAGAAAGAGCAGTATGGTCTTCCACATCCTGTAACATAAAAAAACTTGAGTTCATCTGTTGACATGTTGAGCATTACAAAAAACAAAACAAAGACTGCAATGGCCTTCATTACATACGGTATGTCCACTACACACATCTAGTTATGAGTATAGTCATATCAAGATATGGTCACCAAATGCTTGGGCCCTACCTTTGTTGAATTCGATCAGCTTTGTCATTCATTCCAACCTTTGGAAGTGTTTTCTGTGGAATGGCTGACTGTAGGCTTTTATTGTCATAATGAGCCATGCAAAATAATAAGGTGAAAGCAGGGATTTGCGAGGGTGTGAGATGCTAGCAAAAGGGGAGGCTGACACGCTTAAGCAGCTTCTCAGATGACAGGATGACGGAGTATCTATATCTCAAATTATGCAAAGAAATGTTTGCTTAGTATAATACTTTCAGGTAATACCTTGATTTCCAAATTTCAATACAGTTTAAATAAATGGTTTGCCCTTGGAGGAACCCTTGA
>OMKP01080896.1:0-12619 GCA_900302375.1 Bathygadus melanobranchus
TTCCGTCTGTACGGAAGTCGTTTGCGGTACCTTGGGTTGAGGTCGTGCATGTGCTATTACCCACAGCATTACCTGCTAATGGTTCACACCTTAATGGCCACACACACACGTGCACACACACACACACACACACACACACACAGGCATGGTGATTCTCCACAGGGAGGAAGGTAACGGTGGGCCACCAGAACACAGCCCATGCTGACCGTGTCCAGGAGGAAGTAGTCAGTCCTAGTGAAGCATCTGTCGTCTTTTAGTAACTCTTTTTCTTTTTTTTCCAGAACGTATGAAACTGTACATGAAACAGTTTGTCTGTGTGGCGTTGGGCTCCCATTGCCACAAGCAGAGCTGGGTTTAAGTCCAAGTCAAGTCTCAAGTCTTAATAGTAAAAGGGGACACTGATAAATAAGAGCAGACACTGATTTGCAATCAGCTTTGTAGATTTCAGATGCAGCAATTCTGATGATTAATAAGACAATTAATTGGGTGATTCATTAGAGATTGTTTGTTTAATTTCTTGTGTAAAGCAGTAATCGATGAAAATTAATAACCGGGAGAGAATGGCCAAATGAATCCAGAAGATGTCAGTCATGCAGACATAAGCCTGCTCCTGCAAACCTAACTTCAGACGCCAGGGCCTGAAGCCACATTAGCCACTGGGGCTGGTGGATAAAACAGATTCGCAAGTCTTCTTACCAGCCATTGTTTGTGAACAAAAGAAGAGCTAGGCTACAAGCACTGACTGTGAGGTTTCCATTTCATTCTTTCATCCACAATTCGCAGAACCATGGATTTGCCTTCCTTCCACCCATATTTAATAACTTTTATTGTGTGTGTGTGTGGTTCATCATGTGTGTGTGTGTGTGTGTGTGTGTCATCGTTTATATAAGGGCTTTGGATATTTTGCTCCATGTGTGTCCATATTCTAGTTTTATGGAGTGGACTTAACACTCAAACACACTCAAACTACACTCAACACAGTTCAGCTAGGCTGGCCCCAGGGTCTGGCTCTTGAGGGCCCTTACTGAACTAGGGGCCACTAGTTTACAGTGCTGAGGGGTCCATCTATGGTTATTTAAATCTCATTCATTTGCAGCAGTGAAACACATCCTCACATTGAAACTGAGTCGGCACAGTGGCATAATAGTGTGCTTTAAAACAGATATTGTGCTGGTGTTTGTTGGGGTCACCAGGTATTTTATGTGTTGATGTGTTTGGCGACTCAAAACAAACTTTTTTGACCACTATTATGCCCGTTCAATTTATTGCACGCACACACACAAAGACAAAGATCAGTTCACAGCAATTTTGAATGATCCCCCTAGACATGGTTGCCTTTGGAGACAGAGAAGACAAAATGTCTGGCGGAAAACACACAAACACACAAACACACAAACACACAAACACACAAACCCCTGTAGGCCGTGCAGACGCGAGCACCCGTTCTCAGGGAGATAACAGTGGGAGTCAATTTGCCAAACAACAAAAGGGAGCTAAATATCAGCATGTGTGTTTGTTCTATTTTTTAAGGTTTTCCAACATTATTAATTTGCTTCCACGGTGTACCCCTGCAGAGGCAGTGGCCTTTATTCATCTTTTTCATATCGGACAGACAAAAACAACACGACACACCGGCTCTGCCTCCACTGCTGTTGTGTAGAGGACAATGCAATGCAACGGGCTTGTTGCAAACACAGGCTCACGGTTCACAGTCTGTTGACGGCAGCTTGAAACGATGAACAAAAAGGATGACCCTGGACTACCGCCAAGTCATCTCCTTATCACCATGTCCACTCCGTGACTCACGTCCACGTTCACCTGCTCTTTTGCCAAATGGAAGATGCAGCGGTACGTACTTCCTGTGCTTTACGGAGCGATCCAGCGGTATCAAATTGAGATGCGGAAAAAAAAACGACTTTAATAGCAATTCTCATGAGAAAATGGAAAAATAAGCTTCATGTATGTATGCTACAGAGCTGTAACTGTATATTCCTATAAGTAGTGCAAGAAGATCGAGGCATGCAATTGAAATGCCATTACGATCGTGTGCCTAGTGTTGTGTTTGACGCTTCCGCCCTGCGCTCGAGGGCTTGTGGAAGGCTGTTTGTGACATGCGACCGTCTGCAGTCCGCTGGCTGAGTGGCAGGGTCTCCTAAGCTCTTCTTGAACATTGTGTTTATTGATTTTCTCCCTAAAATCGACAGACAGTTCAGAGATACCGTCAGAACACATCGATCGTGACTTAAAACGTGGTTTGGAGGCGAGACAGTCTCGTACTCCTCCTTGTGAAACATCTTGTGATGTGTGACCCCCAGTCGCGTGGTGCGACCCACCATGACTCCAAGACACACGATTACAAGACAGACCAGTCGTGTAGTGTGTGCAGTACAGCGGTCTCGCGGACTTTGAAAGTCATGCAGTGTGTAGGGGCTGTAAGCTCTTTAAAGGTGGTCCTGGGCTCTCTGTCTCCATCAGGATGTCGACTCCCGGCTTAGCCGCGAGGAGGGGATCACTCTCATTCATCACACACACACACACCGCATGCGCTGATCTCTCTGGGGCGCCCAGGGGTTGATGTAAAGGACAAGTCCTCGTGACAATAGTTAGCTCTGCCGCTGACTTGAGCTCTGTAGTGTGCTGTACCAGAAAGGGGGAGGGTAGCGTCGTTTGACTCCCACTCCTCTGAGGTATACTGGGTAGCAAGACGCCCTCACCCCTACCTGCTCCTTGAAGACACTTTGGATAGACGCCACAATGATTACATAGAAATATATTATGTATTATGTTATGTGTGATGTATTATATATTATGTTCACATCAATATTCTCATCAAATCAAAAACAAATGAAGTAATTATAATGGTGGTGAGTAGTTAAGATTCAATGGATACTTCTTTTTGTGTGTTTGTTTGGAATTGGAATAATTATATATATACAATATAAATACATATACATATACATACACAATATAAATACACAATATAAATATGTATATATATACTATATACACTGTGTATATATATATATATATATATAACAGCGACAGCTGTTCGCCGTTCTCACCAGACCTTCTGAGCGTGTCGCCGTGGTGACATAATTGTTGCATGTTTACCATCAATTAACCAATTAAATTGGTGATCCGCGCAATAATTATATGGAAACTAATTGATTCATAGCTCATAATAGACTACACACGGTTAACGAGGTGCCTGCTCTCACTCTAATGCTGTTATGGCTGTAGCATGCTATGGCTAGCTAGCTACATGCCGTGTGTACATGGACCGTGGAGTAAAACAAGACATTTAGCTGGGGAAGGATCCTGGGGGGTTTGCGCGGTCGGCGCCCGCGGGGGTTAATTGTCTTTTTCAAGGGTGCGCAGCGGTAGCCTAGCATGCTAGTCTTCACACCGTATCCACGGCACCAGGCGGTCTCAAACCCCAGTGCCGCGCCAGCTTGTATTGGTATACTCTCCAGCTTGGGGGGCAATCACTTTAAAATTGATTCTTCTAGTTTTTTTCTGGTTGGTCTCGGAGGCTGCTTCTCTTTCTGAGTGCCATAGTCTTTATTGTGTGGATAACCAGCCAGCTCTCAATCCCTTTGTACATCTGTGACCTTGAGGGTAACTTTGTATATGCGTGTGTGAGTGTGTGCGTTTGTGTGTGTGAGTGCGTGTCGTTGAGTGTGTGTGTGTGTGTGTGTGTGTGTGTGTGTCGTTGAGTGTATGAATCTGTGCGTCTGTGTGTGTGTGCGTGTGTGCGCATGGGTGCATTTTTGTATGAGTGTACATGTGTGCGTATGTATGTGTGTGTATGTGTGTGTGTGTATGTGTGCGTGCGTGCGTGTGTGTGTATGTGTGTGCGTGTGTGTATGTGTGTGTGCGTGCGTGCCTGTGTTTGAGTGTGCATTCAGCCATGTATGCCCAGGTGGTCATTTAACTCGCCTCGCAGCTTTAACCCAGACCCCAATGTCACACTCCACAGTATTTGGATTGCAGCATGTCTACCAGGAGCCAGCCTATCCTATCCTAAAAGAGATCTCATGTGTGTCTACGTGATCCAATATCCCCTTGTCGTTCTACTTTAGTTGTATTTTTCTGTCTGAGGATTAACACCCTGTGGCAACAACTAAAATCACTGAGTTTCCTCATCGTAACGCGCGTTCTTCTGGGTGCACCAATAGGCTCCGGTGTCTAGAATTTATAACAAAAAACAATTCCGAACAAGTCTTAAAAAAGGTGCCCGTGTGATGAGATTAACCTTACATTTGTCCACATTCGAGGTACATTCACAGGGAACATTGGAGAACAGATGTTGGAAAACATTTTGCTGTGGATTTATATATTATTATATTATTACCCGGGTGTATATTAAATGTGCTTTTGATGAATGTGACAAAGGGCTCGCTTTCACAGCGTTGTGTGAGGTCAACCTTATGAAACAAGGAAAACTAAATGTTGTTTGTTATCCTTCAGCGAGTTTAGGTGTGTGCTTCTTACTCTGTCCGTCTCTCTTTCTCTCTCTCTCTCTCTCTCACTCTCAGTGCGTCTCTCTATATCTCTCTCTATCTCACTCTCTCTCTCTCTCTCTCTCTCTCTCTAGAACTTAAACTAATTAATATGGACGTTTGTCTGGAGATATTAGCCATGGAGTCAGTTGAGTCACGGGGGAACATTGTGGCCTTCTCTGTGTGGTGTGTTCAGAGGAACTCTCGAGACTGTGTATGTCTCTCTCTCTCTCTCTCTCTCTCTCTCTCTCTTTCTATCCGCCTAGAGACACAGGAGCCCCGCCAAGGACGCCGTGAGTGTGTGTGTGTGTGTGTGTGTGTGTGTGTGTGTGTGTGTGTGTGGTAGGCCAGGTAGACTACTATTGTCACATGTCGAATGCATGGCACAGAAGCAACACAGTCAGAGAGAGAGAGAGAGTCACAGTTCAGGACCACATGAGTATATGAGACAAGGCTACTTTGAAGCAATGGGGAGAGATGCTTGTTGTTGAGCAGTGATGTGTGTGTGTGTCTGTGTGTCTCTCTGTCTGTGTGTGTGTGTGTGTGTGTGTGTGTGTGTGTGTGTCTGTGTGTGTGTGTGTGTGTGTGTGTGTGTGTGTGATCTAACACATATTGTTGATTGGTAGATTGGTTTGTTTATTTAGGGCCAAGTAGACGTGCACACACATACACGCACACACACACACACACACCCAGAGGAAATTATCTCACACAGACAAGGTCAAAGTACATGATCAAACAAACCCATACGTGTGTGTGTGGGAATGCACACAACACAAAGACTCACACATACAATACAATTATGCATCCCAGAACGAAGCAAGAAAAGCGACATGGACACACTTAATTGCAAGAAGCTTGTTTGCAGCCCAACACACACACACACACTCACACACACACACTCACACACACATGCACACACACACACACACAAGCAGTCTACAGCTGCAAATGAGGAGCCAACGGAAGCTACTGTTCAGCAGCCAATTATAGGTGTGCGTGTGCGTGTGCGTGTGTGCGTGCGTGTGTGTTTCTATTTCTGGGCGTGCTCGTTTGTGCAGGCACCCAGTGGCGTCGTCTGTTATCCTTAATGCCCAGATCTAATGTTGCATTCATTCATGACAACAGTCTTATTTATATAAAGATACCTCAGTGGCTATTCTGTGAATATGTAGCCCTTATTGGAAACAACAACAAAAGCAACATAGACAACAACAACCAAAGCCAACGTTTTCCATCAGCGACTGCGGGAAAAACAGGAATATTTCTTCCAATGTGATGAAAACGTCATTTCAGTTGTAAAAGCAGATTTTGCCAATTATGTTTTGTTTTTTTCGACAGATATCTTTGATTCGCCTTAAATGGGAACATTGTTGAATTCCAGCCTCATCTCCATCTATCCACATGAGGGATATAGTGTGAAGAATTCCGGCAGTTGTTGCAGATGCTCTCTGTGTCTCCGGGGCAAAGCTCAGCGCAAGGTGCGAAATCTTACAAGACGATAACACAAATCTTACCCCAAACTCTGTCGAATGACACCCAGTTGGGGTAAGATTTGTGTTGTCGGATGACGTAGCGGCGAGATCTGGGTGAAGGCACATGGAGGAAAGGTAAACATTGTTCATTTGCATTTCCCATACAAGAACAGACACGATAACATGTGTGTCATTTAGTAAGATCTACATTATAGATGCAACGTGCAACGAGTTGACAGATTTTAACATATGATCTTATACATACAATCACGTGTATGCACATGGGATTCCATAAGCATCCAAGGTTAAAAAACATCCCTATAATTAGACGAGGCTGTAATCGTATGACAAGGCTTGGCATTTCATGCAACATTTACATAAACAGTTAAGTTTCACATGGAGGTGACGGGTTGAATTTATAATGAGGCTGTAGCTCTATCTAGCTATGCAGAAAAACCATCCTTCCAAAGCATGTTATTTTCCCTTGCCTGTGTGCCGTTTGTTTGTTTGCCTTTATGTCTGTCTGCTTTCCGTTGAGTCAAATCTCTTGTACGATGATCACACAACAATAGGATCACACACGCCTCCCTCCGTATCTATATGACAATAGCTATCCCCTTAAGCTCGCTCAGCCAAAGTGTTGTGTGGGGAAATGGGCGTCAAATCTGACAGGCCTGACTAAACTAGAATCACACACGCACACACGCACACACGCACACACTGAAAGCTGTGTGAGGAGTTGAATGGAGCCCCGTGTGAGTGTGGCTGTGGGGTGGCAGAGGATGAGGTACTACACATTAAAAGCGTGCCAGCCTATCTAAATGGCTTGCAGCTGAAATTCATGACCACATTCAAAGGCCAATTAAGAGCCTCCTAAGCCGTTGACACTGCCATTTAACCATGGGGCCGCAGCGCTGCTACAAAGAGCTTTGTGGGTGTGATACAGTAGGTGTGTGAGAGTGTATGTGCGTGTGTGTGTGTGTGTGTGTCTGTCTTTCCATCTGTCTGGGGTATTTTGTGCGGGTGTGTGTGTGTGTACATGTGCATGAATGCATGCTTGGCGATGCGTGAGCGTGAACCTCTCCGGGCCCTTAGTCATGTGTCTACGAGGGTCTCCTCGGGCCCCCGGGGGGAAAACCAGCACATCTCTGGGGGCCGATGCTTCTGCATCAGGGCCCTTTAGGCTCCGATGCAAAACGTGGAAGAGAGAGCATTCACAAGCGATCTGCCAGAACGTCTCCTCATTTATGTTTTCATCAATACACAATTTCCCCTCAAATTCCTCGTATGTGTGGTGTGCAGTGTTGTGCTGTTGCATGAGTGTGTGTGTGTGCGTGGAAAGTCTTTTAAAGCAATTGGTATTCCGTAGCCCATAGCCCTTAATGGCTAAACAGATCCCATCATGTTTGCATTAGTAGACTAGATAGGCCCTGCTCCCCCGGGGGGCCAAGCTGCATGCCGATGATGCCGATGCAGGGTTCGGTCCAGCACCCACACATCCCGTAGCCCTATAGCGTCCACTAAAGCTTCCCTTGCCTGCGGTTACAATATATACACTGGGACCTCCACTTCACATTGACTGACCACTCCTCTGGTTAAACACAGCCCTCGATTCTGGGACCTGAGCTTCTAACCTTGTCTCGTCTATAGTGTCTGGCGTCAGCTCGGCAACCTGTGACGTAACCTTGTGATCTGGTAAATGCATCCATACCTTCGACCTTCTCGTCGTCTCTCACAACTGAAACTGCTGGAACTGCCTCTTTTCCGACATGGGGTCACTCTCTCTATTTCACCTCTAAAATTGTCCGCGGTCCATTGGCCCGGTCACATGACCCGTGACTCCATCGGCTTCTCGTTAGGTCCAGAACGGGGGCTTTGGGATTTTACTGAACACATTGAAAGCACTTGACTCCAACTTCAACAGACAGGATGGCAGTATATGGGGACACCGCTCGGGGGGGGCATGTTATCCCAATGGTTACGACCCACGCCAACGATGCTTTGTGTATGAGCTTCATAATGAGCGATAATGTCCGAGTAGCTCTCGGTCCGAGACTCTCTCAGACCCGGGCCATCAGCATCCACCGCTGCCCAGACGGAGGTCCAGCGTCCCTTCGTCGTGACGTCGCAGTGCCTCGGAAAAGGAACTTCGACGTCACCAAAAGAACGCAATCTGAGTTCGGAACAGAGTAGAACGTTCAGAAACTGGCGGAGACCGGCAAACACATAGGTCTTATTTTAGTAACAGTGAAACAAAGGCATATATTACCATGTTGAAGATCATAACAGATCATAACGTTTGGCATTTGGCAGACGCTTTTATCCAAAGCGACAAAAAGTACATATAAGGCATATTACCACGTTTAAAACAAGAAGAAAATGGTTTGGGTTCAACAAGTTATTATTGGTTAGGATATGTGAATGTGCTCCAACAGCTCTATGCTTTTCAGTGGACAAACCTCCTTGAAGATCATGTTGTAGAGCGTTGTGGCCGAGGCGAGGCTAGCGAACTTAGTGAACTCACTAGGTCAATAATGTCTGTCTTTATTGTTTTACCTTCTCCTTCAATCACATCTCTTCTTCATTTTATACGTGTATTGATAAAGGTCCACAGAGACGGGCTGGAATGAGATCAGAGAACCTCCTCTAGTCTGGATACCCACCATGAAAGAAAAATCTGAGAATCGGTGCTTTCTGCGGCTTCAAATCAACGTATTACTTCAACCGTAGCTTGAGTGCATTTAAAGGTGCCGTTGGTAAGATTTAAGAGCTATTATTTGCCATTTCTTTGTTATAAGTCAGCTATTGAGGGAAATGCTCTGTTTTCAGTTGACTACGCGCCTGCCTCTGTACGAGACGATTTAGATTTTAGACTCACCCCCGGGCTCATTTCTGACCAATCGGGGCATCTCTTCTCTAATTGGTTCGGGGAATCCATCTCGCCTGTCAATCACAGGTGCGTGAAATGCAAAACTTCTCAATGGCGGAGAAACGTGCTCTCTTCTGCTATTTTCTGTTCTCTCTCTCTCTCTCTCTCTCTCTCTCTCTCTCTCTCTCTCTCTCTCTCTTCACAACTCTCTGATCTTACCTACATCAGCTTTAATGAGTGCAGGTTCTGTGGAAAGAAGTGATGGGGGCGGGGGGGGGGTTCCGTTCTGTCATTAACCTTGTAGAACCACTGGTGTAGAACATTCCTATAACCGGTCGTAAAATAAAGTGTACAGGCAAGCAGAAGCCGTTCAGCAGTAACGCATGGGGTGCAGCGCTGGTCAAATATTTATCTGAGCTTTTCACCCCAGACATGTATGGAAAATGGCTCGGCTTGTTGTCATATTGATATCTGCGGCAGTGTATTAACTCTGTTCTGTAACTGCTGTGTCCGCACTAACAAGTTGAACGCGCGACAACTTCACAACACACGCTCTCGAGTGTGAAACGGTGTGTGCTGCTGGATGTATGTGTGTGTGTGTGTCCATGCCCATGTTAATGTACGTGTGTGTGTGTGTGTGTGTGTGTGTGCCTGGCTGACTTAGCCTGATATGAGCGGGGGGGGGGTCGTGCTTCTCCCACTTGCCTCGTTGACCTCACTTTGCTCCCCCTTCTGCTCCCAGGGTGGTAATGTGATCGGACAGCCACGACCTCCGCGGGTGCCTATTGGTTGTTTTGGCGCTCTTGTTTATCCCGCCTCTGATGTTGCCTTCTCCCTGAAATATATGTAGATATCGTATACATTTCACAATAGTAATCCATTGTTCTGCAGAACATTGGCCCTTTTTTCTTCACATGCATACGTAATACTTTTTCCTTCTCAACCTTGTTTTTTTTTTTAACGCTGCCCTTGACGCTTTCAATCAGCCCTGTTGGTTTTTTTTCTTCTTTTTTCATTCGTTTCCATCGGAGCCAATGGGAAGCCCAGGAGGGTTTCTGCATATCAAGTGTTTTATTTTCGTTCCCCCCTCCCGTCCGGGGTCCAGCAAGGACGACTAAAGGGGGGCGATGAGACCTCCTCCAGGGAACCGGCTAAGCCACGCTAAGCAAGGACACAGAGGCCTATGCTAGGACCTTGGGTAATGTGGTTCACACACTCTTGCCCTTGCAGAGGACTACGATAACAATAAATACACAAACAACAATGAAATCAACACTATGGGGTGAGTGAGTGTGATCATAAGATCCAACCGTGTATCTTCAAACACTGTGTTGCAGTGTTGCAGTGGTCGGGTCACCATAATATGAATCTGAATAAATGTCATAAACGAAAATAACAAAGCTGTCACCATGTTGAACGGTGTGTATTAAGTGACATGACATGCTGACATAATAACAAATTCACAAATAAAACACCAATTAACCAATGAACCCAAACACATTTAACGGTAAAGTGTGAGCCGTCATATCTGACATAATAAATGGACTGCATTTATATAGCGCTTTACATTTGCCTCACATTCACCCATTCATACACCGACGGTGGTGTCAACCATGCAAGGTAACAACCAGCTCGTAGGGAGCAGTTAGGGTTAGGTGTCTTGCTCAGGGACACCTTGACAATTAGCTAGGCGGAACCGGGGATTGAACCAGCGACCTTCCGGTTGCCAGACAACCGCTCTACCCCCTGAGCAACTGTCGCCCCAACATCCGTTCGCCGGTCAAAGTCCTGAAACTCTGGACTTGCGTGCTACAACACGGCTGCGTTGTGTACAGGTATTAATATCCCTAGGAGATGTTTACAGATACAAACATGGCAACCACACATATTTCTCTGTGGTGGTCAATCACAGATCACCTTTGGTTAGTTGGTTAAAAACTGTTACAATATTATGGGTTACATGAGGGAAATGAGTGGTGATCCAGTGTGTCCTAGTATAAAATATAAAACATACGAAAATATGAATAAATATCAAAGAAAGGTACCAGAATTTGTCCTTCTGCAGGCTTACAATATTATATTTCACCTCAACATTATTAAAGAATGACCAGGTGTGTAAAGACCCAAGGTGTCTTTACACAGTAGGTGTCAGAGGCAGGAGGCACCATATCAGCATCTCCAAATCAGTGTTTTGGATAAATCCCTTTAAGAAATTGTACATTTTGGGTTTGAGCTGAGAGTGTCACGACCAATGACATTTCAACGTTGTATGGAATCATTGAATAAATGAACTGCCAAAATTGTATGTACCCTCACTCAGGTCAAAGTAATGTTTTTAAAGAATGAGTACAATATGATGGTGGGCATAAAAGAGAAAATAGATGGTTGGCGTCAAATAAAAAAAGCCAAAGTCAAGGTGGTATCATTTTAGTCGTCATTATTGTTAGCCCAAATGCAATGTTATGCTTGCTGCTATAGCTATTAAAGTGATGGACAGAACAGATTTCCGTAGCTACTCCTAATTATATTACTAAAATGTGCAATGTGTTTTTCTGTTTTTCAGCAATTTATTTTTCAGTGTACTTTTGACATGACTGACAAGAGGTCGGGAGTGACGGCAATCACCTCTAAAGGTACAAAGTGGTACGCTAGCTGGGCTAGCTGCTAAAGTCAATATCTCTGCAACACAATATATAGATGTCTTTGACATAGAGTCAATTAGAGTCAATTAACTGGCATACAAACACATAGCCAGGGGGCAGGGGCGGCAGTGGCTCAGGGGGTAGAGCGGTTGTCTGGAAGGTTGCTGGTTCGATCCCCAGCTCCCCCTAGCTAAGTGTCGAGGTGTCCCTGAGCAAGACACCCTACCCCAACTGCTCCCGACGAGCCGGTTGTTGTCGGTGTATAAATGTGTGTATAAATGTGTGTATGAATGTGTGTATAAATGTGTGTATAAATGGGTGCACATGCAGCGGCCTGTTATAGACTGTTAGCCTTTGGCATCAAACAAGTCAGCCTTGTCCTCAGTCCTGGGGCGGATGGTGTGAAGCCGACAGTACACACGTCCACCTGTCTCTCTCTTTTACCATTAGCCAAGTTGGCCAGCGGGCCGCTACGGGTGGGACGCTTGTTTGCGTTTTTCCGGTTTGGCTTCTCCCGTCTTGTCTGTAAGGTAAATAACGAGGCCTGGGTTCTATCTGTCTGCCAGTGAGTGAATCCATATCCACTGCTGGCTCTAACGCGTCTTGGCTCGTCTTATCGGCCTGTTTGATGGCGACCGCAACGGGGACTTTAAGTCTTCCCTTTTTTGTTGCTTTTTTTCTTTGTTCCTTTTCCCTTCAGTTTGTTTTCCCTCACAAACACAGCGGCCCGGTAAACATAAATAAATAGGGAAATAAGCCCCGTCTCTCGGTCTCCATCGACGCTAGCCCACAGCTTGCATTAACCTGTAAAGTGGACCTGCACTGGGGATTTACATATTAAACAAGTGTCTACATGTGCAGACAGGCACGCTTATGTACTGAATGCATGTGTGTGTGTGCACACACACACACAAACACACAAACTCACTGTATGCAGTGTGTGTGTGAAAAAAGGATAATGCTGCAATTGTATAAATAATTCAAGAGTGTGTGTGTGTGTGTGTGTGTGTGTGTGTGTGTGTGTTGATTTGTCTGTTCGGGGCAAGTACGTGCATGTATGCACGTGTGTGTGTGCATGTGTGTGTGCACGTGTGCGCGTGTGTGTGCGTGCGTGTTTGTGCATGTGAGTGT
>OMKP01080898.1:0-13629 GCA_900302375.1 Bathygadus melanobranchus
GTAAATGAGTTAGCGCCTCTGCTAACTTTTCACAATATGGCGACAATGTGCGCACCTGTCACGTCAGCATCTGCATTCAATTTGACAGAGGATATACACTACTATTAGCCTTATATAATATAGTCCTACTATAATATAGGCTAATATAATACACTAAATATTAATATATCTATGAAATCAAACAAATCATTCTGTCTGATTACGCACGGTAGGCCTATTCCAATCCGATCCGATAAAACCCCCATCTAGCAGATGGAACACATGTGGCACCATTCACTTTAATAGAACAGCGAAAATGCACTTTGACTACCGATCATTTTCACCAGCAACAGTGTGATTTGTGTTTTTGAATACAGAGTAAACACGCAGAGCTGGTTTTAGATACTTCCTTTTTTTTTTTAACCGTTGCGGACTGCGGAGCGTTCGCCTATCAACGTTTTTAGTTGTAGGTCTCGTTTCATTTATTTATTTTCAAAACCTCGTTCTCGTCTGCTCTCTTTCCAACTCTCTAATCTTGCCTACAGCAGCCTCTATGTCCTGTTTATTGTGGGAAACCCTGCAATCAGTCCGAGTGCCTCACCTTTTGCATTCGCACATAGAACATTGGAATATTTCTGTAGCATTTTGACACCGGCCGTCCATTGTCAGAAACTGCAAGACCAACAGAGACCGTCTTAACCCTAACCCTAGGGTTAAGACGGTAACCCTAACCCTAACCCTAATCTCACTGGTTGTAATAATATTTATTAAATGTTCTGAATCTTCGATTCTCCCCGGGGTTTTGTTTTCCACGGTGGCACTCCCACTAAGCTGGGGGAGTTAATGGCTTTAGAAGGGTTTTTATTAATGCACGTATTTAGCAGCTATTTCAATGTTTATATGACGCTAAAATATAGCTAAAAGTTCTACCTGCTAATAATAGCGTGTTGGTAATTGAATAAACATAAATAGAACAGGTAGCATGGCGATCGGCCACCCACAATAGCGCCTGTGTGATTTCCCTCCGGGTGAATAGCGTTAGTCCTGCCGTTCATCAGAAACAGCACGTGCCTGTATCTCTTCAGAGATAATCACAAATCTAGTCTTTGGGTATTTGATCGCAATGTCTTTAAACGACATGTTTAAGGAAGCCACACGTGGTGTTTTTTTGGCCTACCGTTCGAAGGTAGGAGGGGAGGGGCTTCTCCCCCTTCTCCAGGGACTTGATCTGGCTGGGGGTGAGGGACTGGAAGTCCGCCTGCTCTCCCTCCAGCCTGGAGCGCTCGGCGCTGATCTTCCAGAAGGACGACTCCTCCTCGGCCCGCCACCCCGGGCCCTCGCTGCTGGACGCCTGTTTCAAAGTTAGCACTTAAGAACTTAACGGCTACACAACATAGAGAATATACTACATTGTAGTTGTTTCATGTCTATTTTGAAGTAGACATGTGGTAGTAGTACATACAAGGAAAATCCACAGTGACATGCCCAGTTGATTGGGCCTATTCATTATGATGGTTACACGTAATCTCTCCAATGAGTTCTACCCTACATTCACTTCACGGTCATGTCGGGGTCACGTAGCTCCGCCTCCCACTGGAGGGTGTTCATGAATCTGGCCGACCTACCTTGTTTCCTGCGGTGCTCTTGTTCAGCTGGCTGGCCGCAGGCAGCTTGGAGGCCTTGGAGTCGGAGGACGACGCGCCTTGCTCTGTGGTTCCCGAGCTCAAGCTGAACTCCAACTGACTCTGCACACCAACAGCAGCAGCAAGCACTTTACTATCAAACGTCATTTTTACTCTGTCTCAGTAAACGGGTCGGGAGAATATTTTGAGACATGAGCGTTGATGTGTTTTTGATGGGTACACGGACTTGACTTTGGTCAAGAATGCATTGTCCAACAATATACAAAACAAACCTATTTTCGGTGTTAAAATATAGAGCTGGAGACGTAATGTTTGTCTTGACTCAGTTTTGCCCTTAAAGTAACCAATATTTATAACATTGGTTTTCATTTCTAAAAACAGGCAACCAGTGTGGAGTGGCTAAAAGGGTGACACAGTGGACTGCCGGACTGCTTGGCAGAGGATTTCAGTCCAATTGGAAACCATGTGTTGGTTTACAGAGGGAGAATACAAACCATAAGTAAGACTAGCGTGACAGGAATATGTACAGGAATTACCATATTCCTGTACAGGTACACTATAGTAATAGTTTGTTAATAGTATATTTCATTTACAAGAAGTCAACGGGGTAGGGTAGGGGCAGTGTT
Organism: Bathygadus melanobranchus; assembly: GCA_900302375.1. Taxonomy (NCBI): domain Eukaryota; kingdom Metazoa; phylum Chordata; class Actinopteri; order Gadiformes; family Macrouridae; genus Bathygadus; species Bathygadus melanobranchus. The sequence continues at coordinate 2,249 of OMKP01080898.1, forward strand.
TTAATTAATCCGACATAATATACCTACATGTGCATGTTATGTTTCAGAGATTGCCTGTAGGAGCATTAGCTTAAAAGGGTCATCTTTACCTTGGTCTCCCATGAGAAAGGGGCAGAGTGCTCGTCTTGCCAGGTGATGTCCTAAACAAAGACATACAGCTGTGATTGAACGCACACACGCACCCTGGCGGCGCAACAAATCAGGCCTGCACTGGAAACAGGAGTTCAACTCTCGTGTTATTTGTTGTCATTTCAGTTCTGATTTCTCCATTGTACTAGCAAGACCAATATAAACCATCATCATCACCAACACTGTCACTCGTTCAAGCGTGCGTTTCATAACAAATACCGTCGGGTGGCTACGTGGCTAGGCTCAGACAAGAATATCCTGACATCCCACACAACTATGAAGAGGTTGCTTTATAAAAATGAAACACCGGCGTGTCAAATACCTCGTCCCCAAAGTGGACTATTTTCTGACCCGTCTGAATAAGCAGTTTAGGGTAACAGACGACTTCTTCGCGATCAACTCTGTGCATGGCGTATCGGGCTCGAATATGAGGATCCATGAGTGAGTTATCGATGGCATTGTCTTGCTCGTTGGGCGTCATCTTGTCCCACGCCGAGCCGTGGTTGGCTTTGATTCTCTCTCGCTCCTGCATTATTTTTTTGGCCATCGAGTTGATGGAGGAGAAATACTCCAACTTCTTCTCTTCCATCCTGTGGGCATCTAGCCCTGCCATGGTCGCAGCGGCCATTTTTACTGGCTGCCAACTCCGGGGTTCGGTGGGGAGTGGGCGGTGGGCGGGGCTACGACGTGACGTGGACATGTAAACACAGCGCCATTTTCCCACTGTGGATTTACAGCGACATCTGCCGGTGGAACTATAAACTACACCTGGAACTTGACCTCATGCACACTTTGTAGAGTAGCATAATTGCCAAGTAACAGTTTGACATTTAAACAGACGTTAAACAGCATTGTGTAAATCTTTCTTATTATTCGTGTTGAATCTTTTAGTGACTGTAACCCACTGACTGTCTGAAAACAAACCGCATAATGTAGAGAGACGTCATGTTTTCTTTTTGCATCCTGAGCCTGGGCATTACTCGACGGTGTCATGGTGTCTATTTCAAGCAAAAAACAATGAATGAAATCATTTTTTAAAGTTAAAATAATGAAATGAAAATGAAAAACATGCACTCAAATTGACCCCCTTGTTTTTATACCCGACACTAAAAGTTTGCTGTGCGAGACTGTAACTGTGATTAAGGCCTATACAAATACAATGGACTTGACTTGACTTGAGAGAGGGTTAATAAATGCATATTCTTTTAAAAGGGGAATTCACGGGTCACCGATGAGTCTACGCGGTCACACCACGTGACGTCATCCTATCACGTGTCGGCCCATCATGTGATTCAGTCAGTTCCTGCTAGCTAACCTAAACGGGTAGACTTTGCTGTATCATGTAGCGCAGCAGAGCGCACTTGCAGCACCACAGTTAAACAACACGTAGTCTAGAAAACATGGCAGTTACATGTAAACTTAGCCACTCCGTCCCGCGAAAACTCTGTCTGACTTTACTTCTCGGACTCACGTCGATGCTGTTGTCGGCCAGGTCAAGTGCCAACGGTTCGGATGACAGCAGTTCCTGGTACCAAGATCTCTGCAGGTAATACAACCTTGTAGCGGAATTAAAAACAGCCACGCGAACACACGACGACGATAATAATAATAATTCAAAAAAAATTATACTAATACTAGCATAAAAAGTGTATCGTTCATTTTGTGTACCGTTGTAGTGGATGTCTCATGGTGCTGGCTAGCTACGTTGTTTTCATTCGCCCGGGTCTACCTCGCTTTCCTTGTGACGTTTTATTTACTCACTGGTTCAGCAAGGAGCTGCGCTAATTTTCGGACTCCTCTGCCTTCACATTGTGTCAAACGTTGCATATAATATCGAACAAACTACCAGTAGGCAGTCAAATCCAATTGTGTCTATTCCCTTTCTGTTTCCATTCGAAGGCTTGGTATAGCTGATAGGCGGGAGGCAGATGTAAATGAACAAAGAGCAAATTGTTGACAACGAGACAATCACTAACCAAAGCAAATGCCCTTTCTATGTCTTGCAGTTATAAATGGGAAGCCATTGACCAGGATAATAGAGTGAAGTATACTTTGAAGCTATGCGAATCGTCGCCAGATACTGCTTGTGGGGCTGGCACTGCAGTCTGTGCCGTAAACGCTACACAGCACACCCAATCAGTAGGTGAGTAAAAGCGGTGTTTATTTTCTACTACAATCACATGCTTGCCCCATCGGCCAAATACGTATGAAAAGCGCTGTCGAGGTAGTTCTGGTCCGAATGGGAGGATAATTGACTGTGACGTTGGAAGTCTATCTATCTCTGATACTGTTGCAGACAATATTACCATCAACCTGAATCCTTGACCAAAACCCTAGTCTCATCTATTTATACATCCCCTTGTCCTTCCGCAATTCAGTCTTCACATGCGTAAGTTAAAATTGTATCACGCTGACAATTAACCCTTACATGGGTAAAAATAACCAAACAGCAAAGTTGCAAAGGTAAAATGCTCCAAATGTAAGAGTGTCCTTCTATTAGAACTCAACCAGACCGTGGGTTGATGATTACTCAAGATAGGCAACTTCTGCAATGTATCCTAATGTTTGTTCTCTTCAGAACAGAAACACGGGCCACTAAAATCAAAGGCCTCTATCCAGCCAGATATCCAGCCAGAGGGCCGACATTTGTGCCGATATACTCGTCTCTCTCTCAGAGCCAGATACACCTGGCTGAGCGAGATAACGTCAGAGCTTTAACAACACACACAGGCCTTGGCTGCTTTGATGTACCTCACCACAGCACCACAGCCTTCTGTCTCTACCGTTGGACCAATTGGGGGTCAGCAAGATACAAGTTCACTCGTGGTTCTGACCACAGACCACAGTTATAAGTGGCCCACGCAGCACAGCAAACTCTTTAGTCAGCCACCCTTTTGGGGCTTTTTTTTCCCCTTGTACAAATTGACGTATTGACTCTGCAGCATTGGGGGGGAAATAAGTAAACCGATACACTACTTGAAGCCCATAGGACCCTGATAAACGTGTTTCCAGGTGCACTAAGGTTTGGGTGGTTTATGGTTTTAGCACTACGATGCAAGCTTTTCACATCAGGTAAATTGATGCAAACCAACTGTACCGGAATTTGTCATTATGAGACATGCTGACAAATGATGCTGCGTTTGATGAGTTTCGTAGGTGGAAACTGATACGATTTCTCAACCACCAGATCAAGCCCCAGTGCTATTTGATGTCATTTCAACATGGCCACCCACATCCTATACAGTGAGAAATAATGTCATAAGCTTGTATGAAGGGTAAATGGATTGCATTTTATACAGTGCTTTTATCCAAAGCGTGTTACATTGCCTCACATACACACATTCATACACAGACGGCCGTGTCAACCATGCAAGCCCACACAATTAAATGTTAATGTTATTAGCTTTTTAAAGAGACTTTGTAGCTTTGTATGGACGACTTCCTACCTCCGACTCTAAACAAACGCAGCATTAAACATAGCCGATTAACCATCAGGGACGTCAGTCGTGAGGAACATCCCTGTTAGAAACATGCAATATATAATATTGTGTTTGTTTAGAAACGGAGCTACTCTGAAATGAAAACAGCACGTTTACATGTTGTTTTGTTCATCTCTTGATTGCACTGTGAGGAGGCTACCGATTTATGATTATCTTACTTTATGTATTATTTTGATGTTAAAACTTGATTTGTGAGCAATAAAAGCAATGCATGTTACTCTGTTCTCTTGATAATATTAGTCTTCTCATGCGCACTAAAGATTGATAAATTGAAAAATGTTACACTGGCCCAACCCTAAGCAACAAGATTATTGAAGACGATTCTCACATTTTTCTATTACCAGTGGAGAGAATGGTTGGATATATGATATAGCATTATTAAACTATAACCAGCATTTAAAGACCTGGCTTTGACATCTTTTCAGGAAAATTGTTTTAAACCTCTGAAGCATAACCCTTTTTAGTCTCGTCTTGTATTGGCCTAAAGCAAATAGCAGGAGCCACTCTGCCAGAGGAATTTCAGAACATCGCAACAACTTGTCCTGCCCTGGCCCTGGGTTGCAACCTTCCCACTGACAACTCCATGATTTGGCGGAGCCCATGTGGTAGAAGCAGGAGAAGTCTCGTGTGTTGGAGGGGCCTCTCGTCGTTGGGCTAAGCTGTTGATGCTATAGCTGCCTCTGATAACGTTGTCCGTACCATCTAATGTTATCATCTAGCAGTGTTCTGCTTCATATCACTTCATAGTAGAGCGTGGTATAGGAGTATGAGGACCACTGTGCAGTTTGGGCTCAACGTCGGCAGACAAGGCTGGCTTGACGCTATATTTCCTATTGCAGACATCGCTTGTGACACTCCAACAAGCCACGGTGGTCCCCCTTGTGAAACATGGCCTACACAGTACTTCCTTCAGCTCGAGCAATGTCTCTATCTACGGACGTAATCAATTACCTGCTTCGGTGCCACAGACTTCTATAGTTGACGAACAACACAGCGGAAAAGCCGAGGCACGTAGCGGATGAACATGTGACCACCACCAACACATTGTGATCACTGGGCCACGTCATGATGATCACATTATAGACAGTGAGGCAGAATTAAATCATTGTCTTTGAAGATATGATCCACATTATCGCAATGGGAATCTGGGTTCAGCGCTTTGTTACCGAGGCACGGGGGTTTCCTTGGGAAAGTGAGCCTTGAAAACGAATTAAACCTTGGAAGCAGCCCATTAGCTACCCTGAAAACATGTCCAGCATCCAGGGACTAAATGCAGAGCTCGTGCTAGTGTGTGCCACACCTCCGGGGCTTCTGCTATGGATCCCAACCCACATCCACCCTGCATCCAGGAGATGTTGGTGAGCCACATGTTGTGTCATTACCTGACCCCCAGGCCCTGTTTTCGTTTCGCACGTATTCGTTTTTAGTTCACTCCCTCTAAGGCCATTCTGGATGGAGAAGACTAACATGGCGCGGCGGCGATCATTAACTGTCTGCTGCCGTCGTTGGTACCTGTTGATTTTAATATCGATTCACGCCATCGCAGGGTTTCTTTATCTAGTATGGGCGGCAAAGATGAATAGATTGGCCAGTGTTTGTAGTCAAGCATTGAGCGGGCCCCGACGGTCTGTGATAAACAAAGATAAGTGCGTCTCTCTTGGAGGCCTCTTTGCATCCTGATTGCTGGAGTACTACGCATAACAGCAGCCCTGGGTAATAGCACTGAATAAAGACTAGCGCTACCCACAGAGGAAAACCGTTCGCTGTGGGATCTAACACTGTCAAGGTGCATTTACCCAAGTCCTCAGCTGACCTTGTCATGTGACTTACAGCAAGTCGCGCACCTGACATACCTCAATGCTTCCAAGGTCTCGCGTGCGCGCGTGCGTGTGTGCGTGCGTGTGTGCGTGTTTGCCTGCCTGTCTCTCTCTGTTTCTCTCCTTTACAGAAACACACACACTCGTGTAAATGTGTCTGTGCTAGCCCTGCCTGTGTAATCTAATCTTTATGGATTTATAACATAACAGGTTTATTAGGTCAGCAGCTACTGCCCCAACCTTTGTTCAGGAGAAAAATGTCTTGTCTGATTTCAATTTCCCTCAATTTCTTTTCAACGAAAGCTGAAACTAAGTGAGTTGGGTGGGAGTTGGCAAGAGAAAATTATTATTTTCAAGGGCAATGGATGGGAAGTCGCTGTGGTTTGTTAGCCACACACCTTAACGTAACATGTCATGCTCGTGCTCTTCAACACACACGCGTGACGTGTCGTGAGCCGGGTTGTAAATATGAAACAAATGCATGCACAACTATAAGTTAAATTGGACATGACGGATGAACTAATTAATTGCATCGATCGCGGTTTGGTTGTCGTCGGCGGCTTGGCGGTCATTGTCACCGATGCACAGCACCGTATGTCATTAATGATGGTCCACATAAGCAATAGAAGGCAGAGCTATGCTCCAAGCCCACGCATGCAAACATCGGTGTCCAAACACTCAAATGTGAATCCAGTAGCCTATCGACAATGTCAACAGGGGAAATAAAAGAACACACAACAATACGATGGCAAAACAACACGTGTAACTTGATGTGACAAATGTGCTTTTTTTAAAACGCGTCCGATAATAACACTTAAGTTGGTGCCGTGCGTAGGGCTTCGGTGAAGCCAAGCAAAGGAAACGTTGATGATGACGGGAAGGGTTCATTAGGGTTCCCTAACGACATCGACTGGCGTCGCAGTCAAGCCGGCGCTACACGCGTCGTGTGACTCAAGATGCATTTCCAGACCATGCGACGCTGGTGATTGTCTAGCATCTCCCCCAGTGTTTGTAGTATTCGCCAGACTTGACCTTTTATTGAATGAGTCATGGTTTGTAAGGGCGCTAAAAGACAAGTTGAGAAGTCAACGTGCACAGCCCCCCACTCATGTTTATAGACGCTCTGTAGACTTGGTTTTATGTGAACTACAAACTGTATTTTGTTCTTTTTCAGTCGCTATTTTACTACTTTTACTTTACTCCAAACTTGTGTGGTCTCTTTCTCCCTTACATCCGTTTGGTATGAACGGCTGCCTGGCTGGCTGGCTGGCTGGCTGACTGACTGGTTTTTAGGGCTAGTGTATTGGCAAGAATCTGGCGACACGATACGTGCCACGATACAGGGGTTACCGTTCAATATATTGCTATACTGCAAGCAAGGCGATATATTGCGATTACAACTGTTATCTAGCGGTCAGGGGTGTAAACACAAAACAAAAGGAACCACAAAACTTTGCACGGAAACTATTAATTAAAAAGCGACAGTGTTTTTGAGAATTGATACAGTATCACAAAACATAATATCGTGATATTCAAGTGTATTTATTAATAATAAATAACAATATTTTCTTACCTCCCTACTGGTTATATATGTGTATATACTGGATACATGTAAAAAAAAAAGAAGACTCAGACTCAGACAGTTGAATAACTGTAGAATGATTGACCTACCAACCACTGGTGACCAACTGTCAAGAAGTGACGCACACACATGGTCACACACATCTTACTGGCCAGGGTCAGAACATGCATCACATTTATCACATCATGTGAGCCCACCATGACGGTGGTGAATGTGTACTGAGCGATGGGAAAACGTCCTGTGAACTGCCCCTGTTTGTATGAGTTCCCTCAAGAGTATGAGTTTAGTTTTTGATGCTGCCAAGTTCAACCATTGCTAGTAGCATGACATTTAACACATTAACCATGAGGTATCCACCGTGCTAGTTTGAGGAAGTCTGTGTTGTGTTCAGAGTGTGTGGTCCCACATCCCTTTTCACTTCTTGTTATGTCCAGCCTGCTATACTATATGTATAGGAGGCCTCTCCATATCTTAACAGCACGATTTGCCAGGGAAGGATACTCTGTGCGCAATGAAATCCAAAAGTCTGGTAGCGGCTTCTGGTTAAACTACATTTTTAGGGCCCTGTTCGTTGCTATTTCAATGAGGCTCTCCTGCTCTGAAATTGGCAGGTGGAATGAAGAGGATCCAGAGAATCTAGTTATTTGTGTTGTCCGTTTTGGGGAAGTACATAATTCACTGATGTGTGATTTTATGTTGCACCTGACACCCTAACCCAACAATGCAATAACAGGAAGACTTGTGTGTTGTCCACAGTCAGATCAGAGCTTCACTGGCTTGTATGCGAAGTAGTAGCGGTTTCAACCTGTCCTCTGCCATGTCACTGGCGCGTCTTGACACTGTGTTGTTTGATGAAGGCATCTTCTGTAAAGTTTGTTTGGCTTTTTTCCCCCGGCATTGTCTCGGCGATATCCGCGGCAGCGGGGAGAATTACGCCACTCTATAGCTCACCATATAAGACGCTTCTAGCCCCATATTGATGTTATCACATGAGCATGTTGAGTTTCTAAATGTCTTTGTAAGAGCGAAGGTTTCATAGAGTTGTGCGACGGTACATTTGCACATATAACACACTGGGGTTTAGGAGAGTCCTTACTTCCAATACAAGTGAACCCCAAAGTAATGTAGTTCTGGTCAGCCTCTTTTTAGCATCAAATTCTGCTTTCCTGAGACATCTTGGGCTGCCTCAGATTCGGATTCATCACTGCCGGTGCTGTTGCTGGTTTCAACAGCCGGGACTCGGTCTTCAACTGTTGTACTGCTTCTGCTGGCAGTTTCTGCTGCTCCCATTGGCATGGGATGAGGTCTTTTCAACCATTTATCCATTTTATCCACAGTGGCAAACTAATCTAACTTGCATGTGTTTTCGTCTTTTGTTTTTTGTCATTACCTGGTAGAGCCAATTAGAGGCAGAGTAGGGGCGGGTCTTCACAGAATGCAGGTGTGTGTTTTTTTAAAAGTGGGTTTATTTTTGACAGGGTTAGGGTTAGGGTACAGACTGTTCCACAGATAGGGCGCTCGATAAGAGAACACTCCGTTTCCTGCTGATTTCTTATTAACTTTTTGAGTTGATAGAAGGCCAGCTCCTGAAGACCAGAGGGGCTGAGAAGGACAATAGGTAATAATTAAGTCCTTAAGGTGTAGGTGTAGGATTTTATAGGTAAGTAGTAGTAGCACCTTACAATCTGACCTGGCATTAATTGGAAGCCAGTGGAGGGAGGAGAGAATAGGAGTAATGTGGTCTAATTTTCTAGTTTGGAGTCTAGCAGCAGCGTTCTGCACAAGCCGGAGACTTTTCTTCGTGTCATTCGGTAGACTGGAGTGCATTACAGTAATCCAGTCTAGACAATATAAATGTGTGGATGAGCGTCTCTGCATCCACTGCGGATAACACTGGTCGAGCAATGTTTCCAAGATGAAAGAAAGCAGTTCTGGAAATACTTTTTACATGTTGATCAAAAGAAGGCATAGGGTTGAACAAGACACCAAGATTTTTGGCGCAGGGGCTCCCAGCCAGCGGTGTCACAAGACACAAATGTTTTGATTAGATTTGAATTGCATTTACATTTAGAGCATTTGGCAGACGCTTTTATCCAAAGCGACTTGCAAAAACTAACACATTTGTCGAAAGATTTGAATTGCGGTTCTACAGTACGTGATTTATAGATTCAGGGTATTGCATAATAACATACAAATGCCTTGCAGATGCTTTGTCCAAAAGGTCAAAATATATCAGGGTGTTAATATGGATTTCCTGTTTCTATGTTATCCCTTTTGATAAAGATAATTATTTTACCAATGTGTGTGTCCACAGGCGAGTTGTCCCTTCAGAGGCGGCCTGGCACGGTGTTGGATTTCAACACCACGGTGCTGTGTCCAGGCAGCACAAACAGTGTCCAGAGCAGCATCAGCTTCCTGTGTGGCAAGACCATGGTAAGGCACGCACAGAAAGGATTCCCCTTCGCTCCTGAAGCCTCTCTATAGTAGTCGATGGACAGAAAATGAATCTGCTCTAATTTTGATCACAGGTGTATCGTTGAAGTAATTAATCAACCACAAATACCAAACATTTACTGCTTGATTCTGTTTCTGTTTGTGGTCTAGTCATGCTAGGGCTGGAGGGGTTTCCCTCTTCAGTACTTTTGTGCCTAAATTGTCTTTCCTGTCTTTGAGTTGTGTATGCGACACATGCATTATATTAACTATTGCATTTCCTGCCAGGTGGTGACTTGTGTCTGCGGCAGAAAGCAACTGCAAGCTAGTCGAATTTCTGACGAAAACGAGTATGACCTGACGTGATTGATAGGTGCCATAGTTGCAACAGTGATAATGCCGCCAAATCATGCACTAGTTTACAAGTTTAGTCTCGTCCTACGATGACGCCTCTGGGAAAAGGGTCTAGTGACCAGCAAACGGTAATAGAACTGTATACAGACGTGTTGAAATCCATACACAATGTACTTCAGGGGGAAGGACAAACGTCTTCAGTTTTCATCCATGACTCGACACCTGATATCAGACAGAATCAACTCATTACAATCCATTTACATCTTCAGTCTGACATTTCCTCCACACTAACCGATTTCCGTGGGGGAGGGGGATTCGATTTTGCCTAACCAAACGTGAGAGACCAACGATGCATAGCCATGCCAACAAGCTGGTTTTGCCGGGGTTTTAAGAGAGGAGCGAAGTAACGACAAACATATACGATGAATAAATGCCTTCAAAGTGCTTCAAAGTGCTTGGTACTTTTAATCGATTTAGAAGGGCCTCGACAGCAGTGACTATCTTGTCTATAGCGGTCGGCTTGTTGTTACTCTTTCTTGGCTCTGGCGCACAGCTTGACAGCACTTGACAACAGCTTGACAGCGGCGTTAGTCCCGCCCGTGGCACTGATTGGCTTATCTTTAGTCCACAGCGTTCATTGGATAAGTGCTTTTTCCACCGAGAAGCAGCAGTCAGTCGCTGCCGTAGTTTCATTTTTATTGTGCTATGTCATGTCATTACACATTTCCTCATCACCGCACCACTAGCCTACCTACAGATTGTATGCTAGATCGGTAATGCAGCCAGGTCATGCTTCATTCGGCTTGTTTTTCCACTTGCGTCGTGTACCGCGGCATAGAGAAAGACCCGGGATGATGTGTGCAAGAAGGTGGCATACAAGCCAGCGCTAAAAGCCAAGTCACGCCGGAAATACATAGGACACAGACCCAGACCCAGGGTTTTTACTGCACTTTGACTCCATCTTTGTAGCACGTGGTCGCGTGCCTCTGCCAGTGTTTTCCTCATAGATGATCACTGTGTGCATATTGAGTTTTGACATGTGATTATGCAGTTGGTTATGCAGGGTTTGGAAGTGTAAGCTATATTAGGTGGTACTGAACTAATTAACTAGATGGTTTTAACTAGGGGATCATGAATACATGATTTTCTTTATTTTAATGTGCAATGTAAGAACTGCCACGAGTTTGCTCTGCTGCGTCACATTGCCTCTGGTACAATTACGTATTTATTTTAATCTTTTGTGCAACAGCTAGTGCAAACAGATTGCACTAGCTTTTTTTACACAGTTCTATGGAGTTTTCCTGTTTGAGGGACACGTAGCCACGTGTAGATAGACCAGGCACGCAAAAATAGAGAAGAGCCGGGGTCCATGAAGCAGCTTCAGTTGGTCATAACGGACCCTCTGCTGTGACTCATGAAGCAGCTTCAGTTGGTTATAACGGACCCTCTGCTGTGATCCATGAAGCAGCTTCAGTTGGTCATAACGGACGCTCTGCTGTGACTCATGAAGCAGCTTCAGTTGGTCATAACGGACGCTCTGCTGTGATCCATGAAGCAGCTTCAGTT
>OMKP01080899.1:3084-16068 GCA_900302375.1 Bathygadus melanobranchus
ACAAAGGCGTGCCGTTCCCTTTCTACACACACACACACACACACACACACACACACACACACACACACACACACACACTCAATACCTGGTTGAACTTATTATTTTTGGTGCCAAAGACTGAATTGAATTGATTGAATCTCAATCATTGAAGACTAAAAACCAAGTCTACTATCACGTTAATCCATCTGTGATCTGCTTGTGTGGTTTGAGGCCCGCTAGCGCTCTCGGGTCATCAGGGACCGGCCAGGGTTCCAACCTAGCATGGTGAAGCAGCTTTTAGTTTAACACTTCACTTCACAAATCAGGGCTCAAAACATTTCCGTTGGCCGCAGATTTTAATTAAATATGTATATGTGCGTTTTATATATTTTGTATATATGTTATTATGTATTTCTTCTTTATTTTATTTTATATTGTTTTTATTTTACATTTTACGTTGTTTTTATTTTGTATCTCTATTTTATTTAACATTGTATTTATTTTTTATTTCTGTTTTATTTGACATTGTTTTTAATTTTTATTTCTATTTTATTTTACATTTTACATTGTTTTTATTTTGTATCTCTTTTATTTTCCGTTGTTTTTTCATTTATTGTATTTTATTTTATTTTCTCCTTTTCCTCTTTTCCTTTGTAAAGCTCTATGAATGGCCTTGTGTTTGACTGGTGCTGTATAAATACACTTGCCTTTCCTTTCTTTCAGCAGTGAAAGAGCTGAAAGTGTCTCCCTGTTGGACGACTTTGTGTTTCTCCCAAACGGTATGGGTATGACCTTCCTATAGGACTGTTTGGTGTGTGTGTGTGTGTGTGCGTGCGGTCACCAAACGTGCAGTGGGAAGCACGTCGTATACTAAAGCAGTGGTTCTCAAACTATTTTCACTAATGTACCCCCTCTAAGATATTTTCCCAGCCATCTTTGTGTGAACATATTTTTGAAGTCATGCAAGCCACCACCTAGACTATCCGACCACTGGCCGTGAATGAATGTTGGACGTGCGCCTAGAATGCAGAGGGACACATTAATGATTCGAAGAAAACCAACAAGCACACATTGTTTCGTCCTTGTAGTGTGTGACAGCCAGCCTTCGGGGGAGAGACATTCTTCCAGAGACATCGGTACGGACAGGTGAGGCGAGACGTCACGATGATGAAAATATGGCACTCATGACGACAGTACGCAACACCACGCCTCCCGTGCTACGACAGCAAGTAGAGGAAGAATGAGGAAGAGGAAGTGACGATCAGGATCGCATCCCTTTCTTTTTCATCCCCTGCTTTTCTTTCTGCGTGTATTATTTGATGTAATGTTTGAAGTAAACGTTCCCTCACTCACTCACTCCTCTCACTCACTCAATCCTTTCCTTGAATCTCACTCCCCTCACTCACTCCTCTCTGTCCTCTTCCTCCTCTCACTCCTCTCCCTCCTCTCTCACTCCTCTCCCTCCTCTCACTCACTCACTCACTCCTCTCCCTCCTCTCACTCACTCCTCTCCCTCCTCTCACTCACTCCTCTCACTCCCTATCCTTCATCTCACTCTCTCACTCTACTATTCCAGAAGCTCTGCCCCTCCCTTCCTGATGAGGAGCCGCCCCAAGGCTGTTCGGCTCACCGGCCGCGTCCTCACCATCTCCTTCCAGGGCAAAGAACTGCTCAACCAGCTGTCGGTCATCGGGGGCAACAAGACAGGCGTGTTTGTGCACGAGGTGGTGGAGGGCTCCGCAGCACACACAGTCGGCATCAGCCCCGGTGCACAGATAGTGGAGGTGAGGCGTTTTCAGTGTCTAGGGTTGTGGACAAATTAAGTGTCGTACAAATGGATTGTGCCGAAAATGCTCCTGTGCTGGAGCGTTCCTGTGCATCCAAAAGATCTTTGGTCATCCAAACACTTTGCTCTTTTTATTTTGTATTTACTCTTAATTAAGTGTTATTAAGGATTATCAAGGTGTGCATTAAGCATCAGAAAATGATGTTCCATGAAATTCATTGCAATCTCAAGTCATTTCCTGGATGGTTAAAGTGATTAGATCCTGCATCACTTTAAGTGTATTTGTTAGGTCTTTCTATTGATTGCTGTTGTGTCATGGCTCACCAGTGGGGCAGTTTTATCCTGCCTGTGGTCGTCTGTGCAGGTCAAGTACGAGCACAACCAGCAGGCCCTGAGCATGGTGCTCCAGGACTCCACCTTGGAGGAGGCCCTGTGGGCCCTGGGACAGGTCAGGGGCCTCTGCTACCTCTCCCTGCGCTCAAACCAAGATGGTATGATCAATCGTGACACTGGCGTGTGTGGGTCACGTCAAAGTAAAAGTTTGGTTTTATATTTAGACAATTTCTCCAGTAGTGGGTTCATTTCTTACCTGTCAATGTGAAGGATGTGAGAAAAGAAAATGAGCCGTGATAGCCCTGAAAATGAAATTAGCTTTTGGTTTTTCCGTCCGTGAACCAAATTAGGAACAGCATGGATTATTATTTACAGTATCTCGGTATCTATTAATAGCTTCTTTCTGGTTGCAGTTTCAGTTATGTGTCAATCTAGTTCGACGGCATGACATAAGGAGGTACTTGTTGTGAGCATTCCTTTAAGCGGGCTACAAATCATCTGTTACAAATCAGTTTGTCATCAGAGCAAGACAGAAGGGGAAACACCCTAATAATTCACATGAGAAAATACAGCTTTCATCCTTTTACTCCCATTCCAAAGTTTTACCCGCTTGTAAATCAGTTGTGGTTTGTGCATTAACGTGGCCATGAACTCGCTCTCTCTCTCTCTCTCTCTCTCTGTGCATCTCTTTATCTGTGTGTGTCTCTTTCTCTCTGTATGTCTCTCTCTCTGTATCTCTCTCTCTCTGTATCTCTCTCTCTGTGTCTCTCTGTGTTTCTCTTTCTCTCTCTCTCCCGCTCTCCCGCTCTCTCTATTATTTATTACATTTTTCTAATTGTACTTTCTCTTGTCATTATAACTTTCAATTGTTATGTATTTGGATGTCTGCGTAGATGTATTCTGTAACAGGAGAAATCTGACGTTAATAAGGAGTTTTAAAAATAAAATACATATTTCTCTCACTCCCTCTCTCTCTCTCTCTGTCTCTCTCCCTTTCTCTTTCTCCCTATCCTTCTCTCTCTCTCTCTGTCTCCCTTTGTTTTTCTCTCTCTGTGTCTCCCCTCAGCCTACGAGAGCATCCTGCAGCAGATTCAGAGTGGCGCTGCATCCTCCGGGGACTCGTTCTACGTGCGCGTCAACACGGCCATCCCGGGAGGACCTGGCGGCTCGTTGGGCGTGTCCTGCAACGACATCCTCCACGTGACCAACACGTGCCCGACCGGGACCAAGAGCGCCTGGCACGCCAGCCACGTCCACCCCAGCCAGCTGGTGGACCTGCAGGGTGGCACCGTCCCCAACTACTACAGGTGGGGCCTGGGTGAAAGTCCCCCACATGGAGGAGGATGGGCTGGGGAAAGCCTCGTCACAGTGACGCGGTCGTTGTAGTCTCGCACGATAGCAGACTAAGCGCAAATCTGGGTTTCACTTTCTTTCGCTTCATATTTGTTTGGGCCCAACGTGTCCGGACACTTGTGTCTGTAAAGGTTTCAAATCAACACAATGTAGACCGGCCACTGTAGCAGACACGACTGCCACACGCCACATAAGTAGCTTCTTTCGGGTTCTCCCAAACACAGCAGGACACAGGAAGGTGGCAAATAATCCGGTTTATTGTAAAGGTTTGACAAATGACATGGACAGAGCAGGTGGTATCGCTGCTAGCATGCTAGCACTCTCCTGAGTGTGTGTGGTGGTGGCTGGTTTAACCTGTGGGGCTTGATTAGTCAATGGCCCACAGGTGTGCAGCCTCACCACAGCCAAACCAATTAGTCTGACTCTGGCTAGGTGAGACTGCTTAAACCAGCCACCAACCACACACATGCTACATACACGTATTAAAATCCCCTTTTGAAAGCTGACTTTCTAATTAGTGGACTCTCTCTATCTCTGTAACGAAACAGGAAACCGGAAACAGGACGTAACTCAGGCTCTGTGCCGTCTCCCCCCAGATGTAGAGTCAATGTAATGGAAGATGGATATTGTAAATTAGCATAAGCTACAAATACTATTCAGTGCATCAGACCAATTGTGTGTGTCTTTGTCCCCATACAAATAAACCTTACTCACTAACCATAGAGAAGGTGATGTATACCCATCACGTGTTTGCCAGTGTGGATAGTGAAGTAATGAAATTAATGAATGCATCAATAAATAGGCAGTTATGAGACTCTTTTGTTCCTTCTAGCTGAAGCTAACAGCTGAAGAGTGACACTGTGATCGACACTTTTGGCACAACTGATGATTTGCAACAATAGCCAATCAACAGAGAAGCTATAGAAAATCAACTCATTGATAAAAGTATACTTGTAATGGAAATAAAATGCATTTTTAAATTGAAAAAAGTCATTCACCAAATCATTTCACTTGTCCCTGCTGTATACCTGTTTATAATTTGATCAGTGATCGTTATTTTAAGGTTTGATGCTCACCCTTTTCTCCCTTTCGCCTCCCTTTCCTCCCTGATTGTGAAGGGCCCAGCGGTTGTTAATCAGAGCCATTGAAGACATGAGCTTCCAGACAAACAAATGTGGCAAAGTAAGAATCATCCTCATCCTCACCCACAAATAAAGACATTACATTTAGAAACACTTGACTCCTTGAAATTCCTTGGTTCCAGTTCCCTGTGGCGACGATGCGTTTGATGGTGGCTGGGTAATGTTGTTGCCCCTCCTGCAGGGTGCCGTAGCGGCCAAGGAGAAGCAGAAGGTTGTGAGGATCGTCAGCACCGGCCGGCAGGGCAGGAACCCACTGTGGCTCAGCATCGAAGACAGCAAAACCAAGAGCACTGAGCCAGGTGTGTGTGTGTGTGTGTGTGTGTGTGTGTGTGTGTGTGTGTGTTCACCAAACGTGCAGTGGGAAGCACGTCGTATACTAAAGCAGTGGTTCTCAAACTATTTTCACTAATGTACCCCCTCTAAGATATTTTCCCAGCCAAGCACCCCTTTAAAGTTAAAGTGATATGCGCTTATTGGAAAGATTTACCGAACTTGTTACTATGTTACTAGTCTGATTTACTTAATTGTATTAAGGGGGTATTCATTCATTTTCTTAAGGTGGAATTATTTTACAATTGTTCATAATTATTAAAATATTAAAAAAGAAAATGTGTTAATGTTCTGAGTACCCCCTGCAATCCTTTAAAATACCCCTAGGGGTACATGTACCCCCATTTGCGAAACACTGTACTATACTACAATATACTTCTGGTACATACACAGTATATGATACACTATCAATTCTATAATAGAGTAGGGCTTACAGAGCCTCCATCTTGACCCATAATCTCAATCCCTCTGTTTGCAGGTGACGTGGCGCCGCCCCGCGGGTGTGTGACTCTCATGCCCTACACCCTGGTCACCCCCCACTTCCCCCCCGTCTGCAGGCCCATCCTGGTGCTGCCCACCATCCTGGGGAGGATCCTGGACAAGAAGCTGGCCGACTGGCAGGGCTTCCAGCTGTGTGAGCCCGGTGAGGAAACCCAGCGCTTGCTGCATATGACTTTACGTTATACCCGGATCACTGAAGTCAAGCTGTTGAAGGGTTACATTTATATCCTATGATGGTTGTTCAGACCTGTCACACCTAACGAGAGTGCTTTTTTTTGTTGGGGTTGGTTCGTTTTTCGGAAGGCCGTCAAATGTGCAAATAACACACATAATGGGACACAACACACGCAAAGTGGGCCATATACTCTGGTGGACATAGTGCTCCTGGTTTACTAAAACACTCTCTCTCTCGTTCTCTACCTTCTCTCTCTTTCTCTCTCCCTCTCTCTCTCTTACGTCTCTTGTTCTCTACCTCCCCTCTCTCTCTCTTTCTTTCTCTACCGCTCTCTCCACACACACACACACCCCCGCTGTCTTTCTCTCTCTCTTATGTCTTATCTCTCTCCCTCCCTCCCCCTCTCTCTCTGTAGAGGTGCTGACCTCCAGTGAGCATGCTATGAGGCTCCAGAGGTCGGAGGTGCTGGAGGAGTGTGAGCAGGGAGGGCGTCGTCTCTGCTACACCCTGCAGAGTGTGCAGAAGGTCATGAAGAAGGTGTGCGCTCCACAATGCTGCACACACACATACACACACACACACACACACACGCACAAAAGGGTCAGTGGGTGTGTGCATGGTTTTTTTTCACGTTATCCATTTTCAAGGTCTTGATGGAAAATCCTTGAAAACGTGCACACTTGTTGCAGTGAGACACACACTTAGATTCACAGCCAATCGACCAATCTTGGCTATAATAAAATAACAGCAATAGTATCTTTATTCATATAGCATCGTTTTAAAGCACAGTGATGAACATAGGGCTATAGTGATGAAACACAATATTATGGTTGTTTAACACCGATGAAAATCAAATGAACACATTCAAGCTTTCAAAAACCTTGTAGAGCGGCCTACTGGTAGAGACTGGCAGCTTGTACAGCGTCATCTTACACATATCTCCTTGGTATGTCACACACACACACACACGTGTCTGTGTGTGTGTGTGTCTGCATTATTGCTTATTATGCATTATTATGTGGTATACGGTACTCTGGGTTCCTATAGTGTACGTGTACAGTGTGGTCAATAAACGTACAGTATGGTGACCTAGTACATAGTATAATCCCCGCCTCCACCCCCATCCTCCTCTTCTTGCTCCCGTCTGTCGCCCCCTGCAGGGCATCCACTGTGTGCTGCCGCTGGGTCTGGACTGTGTACGTCGGCTTCACAGAGCGGACATTTTCCCCATCATCGTCTTTGTGGCCCAGTCTGCGCACAGCGCACGGAAGCTCAGGTGAGACAAAGAACAGGTTCCAGGCCTTCTGGCTGACGCGCAAGTCATGTAGAGAATTAGTGTGTCTGCCCGTTCCAAACCCTTCCCTTTTGTACACAGATGTTTGTGTACATATATAGTTTGTTTTTATTATATTTTATTAGAATTGTATTATATTTAACTTAATTCTATTACTGTTTCACTCCCAATAGCCAGCTATATACTCTGTTCACAGAGGTATATATATTATTATTATTATCTGTTGTTGTTATTTTATTCAGCCTTGACTTTGCTTTTCTGCTTTTCTACTTCTGTTCCATTTTGCTGCCGTTACGCCTGAATTTACCTCCTCCAGGACGAATAAAACGTTGTCTTAGCTCAACCTGTGCCTCCGTAGCCTACTAATCCCTACTAAACTTCTCAACTGGCTGCAGGTCTAAGCTTCACCGGCACGGGCAGAACGAGGAACGGCTGTTGAGCTGCTCCAACAGCGAGGAGTCCCTGCTGGACAAGCTGCCCTGCGTGTGTCGCACCGTGGCGCCCAGCTACAGTTGTGACAGCGTCACCCTGCTGAACAGCCTGCACACCATCATCTGGGAGGAGCAGCAGAAGATTGTCTGGGTGGAGCCTGACCTCTGGTGATCATTTGTAGGCCGAGTGCTCGTCAAATGTAGAAGAGGTTCTTTTTTGGACTAACCAATAGAAACCAAAAAATAATATAGTACTCTCATAATATGTGTGCTTAAAAAACATACTTGTGGTGTATGTATCTGTGATACTGACTTGTGTAACGACTGTCTTTCTTAAGCATGTCGCTGAATGATTTCCTGCAATGATTGTTGCTGTTTTTTTCAGTTTATAATCTGTAATACTGTCTGTTTAATGGTTTACGATGTAACTAGGACCCGTGGTAGTTTTACATACAGCGTGTTGCTATGACTGAGTCTTGTTTAATGATCATGACCACTTCAAAGTGTATTGACGTTCTTTGTCAACTGAACATTTGTCGTGTATTTTCTTAATAAATATCATCCCCAAATAAATATTTGATCCAACAAATGTGTTTCATACATTTGAGTAGAATTGGCCATGTTATCCCATTTTATGTAGGAAGAACAAATCGTAAAAACTAATTAGGTCAAATGTTTATGTGGCTGTTGTTGTTAGGCTATAACTCAAAGTCTTCAAACCACTCAAATATGACCTCCGAGCACTCAATGCCTATTTAAAAAAGCCTATTCATTATTGAATGCATAACTGTGGTTGTTTCGACCCGTAGGCCTATCTATCTTGGCTCATATTTCACGGTGAAAGTAACGATAACCGCCATGCCAAGCAATGTCTTAATGTCATTCATTTAGCCACGGATCCGGTAACGGCCGCTATGGGTGTCAGACGCCACGCGGGGGAAGCAGAGAGAGGGACAACACTGATCACAGATCAGCACAACGGCAAGCCGTCATATGCAAGTAGCGAATTCTAATGCGAACCCTGTTTCCCTAATCTGTTTTGCCATTGTTTTACAGACTCTCATACACGCGGATAATCCTAATCCTATTCGTATTGTGTCATTTTTCTGTCACTGTTAACCGGTAAATTGTTAATGAGTCGATGTTCTCGACCGGAAGTGTTTTTGGCTGCGACTTTAATTCCCCACCGTTGCCGGGAAACCACTCTAGTCATTTTGTCTGTTAGTGTGCATTATAGACCATGAACATAAGGGACGGAGAAAGAGAGAGAGAGCTTGCCAAACCTTGGGGGAGAGAGGAGAGAGGAGCACTTCTCTTTGTTGATTTGAATATGTAATTCAGTTCCATTGTTTAATGTTTAAATGTCAAGTGTGGGATTTTAAACATAAGAGTCACCAGACACCATTTATTCAAGAGCGGTGCCATAGACCTACTACTGATTGAAATAAATAAATACGTGTATATATATATATATGTATATGTATATGATTAAATAGCATACCATCTAAATATTTAGATGTTTCTGCTAAAAAAAAATTAAAAAAACAAAAACCATTATACAAAAATTATATTTAGCTATGTTTTCATGTGGAACATTCCTCTCCCCCTCACTACCTCGTTCTCTCTCTCCCAGAGCCCTGACCTTCTGGTGACCTGGCATGGTGTGAACCACGTGAGGAAGATGTGGCTGTAAGTCACACCGAGTCTGTCTCTCCTGTCAGCCGTCTCTCTCTCTCTCTCTCTCTCTCTCTCTCTCTCTCTCTCTCTCTCTCTCTCCCTCTCTCTCTCTCTCACACACACACAGCTCACCTGTATTGCATTATGCATTCAGATCACCTTGTGTCCGTATCTGAGCATGGATTAATCCTTCATGGAATAAAATCTGCTCAGTCGACACTTTCTGCTTTATTAGCACATAGGACACATCCTGTGTTGGTATCCCGTATAAACATATTTACCAAGGCTTCAGAAATAGACTGCATGAGGAAATGAGGTTAACACCACTCAGGGAATAAGATCAACCCAGGCTCATATTTTGATAGTTTGAGGGCAACATCTTAAACCTCACCGATTGTGGGAAAACTATCAAATCTGGGACTAACATATGTGACTTTTATAATGTAGTATAACGCATTTCTGAGCCCCAAAAAGAAATCTCACAAAGAAAGTGCACTTCACTTCATGTGAGTTGCAATTCATGACAAGTGTTGAAGTGTACCAAACCTACAACACACATATTTGTTTGGGTGTTCATTTGTTTACATATAAATCATGAACACATTCAGGTTGAGACTTGAGAACTGGCCAGCTGGTACTTAGAGTAGATGACTAAGTTCTTTGAGATTGGTTGATCACAGGTTCAGGTATCTACAGTATGTAATCTCCATATAATTTGGACTTTGGATTTTACTATTGGAGCAAGTCAAACATGTAGACCAGTAATAAAATGACTACAGAAAATTTGCCTTTTGGCTAACTCTGGCATATTTTCAGAAATGTTATTAATATGCATTGTCCCTGTCAAATAAAGTAATAAATACAAATACAAAATACAAATACAAAACACAAATACAAAATACAAATACAAAAGGTTAACATTTTTTCATGTTTTATAGCTGACATTTAACACATTACACAAGCATGCACATTAATCCATAGGCTAACAACCGTGCCTAAATACTTTATTCATTTTAAATGATCAGCCACAGACAAGAAATAAAAACATAGGGTTCCAAAGAAACCCTATGTTTATATGTTTATTTATAGCTTTTTGTCTTTCAGAAATATTCATAAATACATTTAAGGTGGAAGCCGTGAGCAGTGCAGTCAGTCAGGGAGGGCTGGTTCCTCCTTTGTGAGGCGTGGGTATTGTGAGGGGAGGTCAGAGGAAGTCTGAGAGCAACAATCAGCCGGTCAGAGCCACAGTGGGGACAGACAGACTGCCTGGCAGCGCTACTAGACCCAGACCGAAGGCCAGAGAAAGAAAATGACCGCACCAGGATAAGCAAAAGGCAGTCGTAAAAAAAGAGGGAGCTAATCGAAGAGAATGGATCTTTAAAAGCCTGTAGCGTTCTTGACGAAAGACAAAACCTGAAAAGTCAAAGCAGGTTTATTTGTGTAGCCCTCTCATTGCGATTACAGTGTGGTTTCATCAAAATGGGGTTAGGGTTAGGGTTAGGGTTACGGCTTTGAAAAGCAATGGAAATGATAGAATTACACATTCATTTTAAAGTTGACAAATAAAAAAAAGACAAAGATAAAAGATAAAGATATGGCAACAGTGGGGTCCACCGAACAATCACGAGTCACAAATCGTACTGTGCCGTCAACGATATATTGTTGTTTCACTCTTTCAACAAATGTACTTATTGTAAGTCTGCCAAATACCCTAAATGTAAATGTAAATGTAACATTAGGAAAAGACAAGAGCATTACAAAGGATGGGGAGGGGTGGTCTTTTCTGTTTAGAAGCAATAGTGATGTTGGAGAAACAGTTAGAACAGTGTATTTCAAAGACATAACCACAAGAGATGTAGTTATGAATGCCGTGTACAATTTTGATTAGAGGACATAGATATCCTCTGCAGTTAACGTCTGACGTGAGAAACACGTGTCTCCGTCGCTGAATTGAAATGAGTTGAAGCCAGGCGAGGAGAGGTGCTGCGGAGCGATACAAGACTGAAGGACATCTGAAGGCTTTAGTGGGATGGATGTAGGCAGAATTAAACAGCGGGTATCAGGTCTGTCATCGTCAATGGTAAACGGATTGCATTTATATAGCGCTTTTATCCACACCTAGCGAGGCGGAGCCGGGGATCGAAACCAGCAACTTTCCCGGTTGCCAGACAACCGCCCTACCTCCTGAGCTACTGCCGTCGTATAACCACAGGGGTCAGTGAGAATGACTCATCAACATAAAACAAGGAAAGCAGTGGTTTCGGTGGCTCTCTGAGAGTTCATGGATGTGAATGAGGCACCTTTTAATTTGCTTTGCACATTCAGCATATTTATCTCTCTGAAGAGGTCCTGTACTCAGAGCCTTGTGAGTCTGTATTTTACATACATTTAGCTAAGCAAAATATGAGCATGCAAAGTGAGATCGGGGTGACTTATTTTTCCCTGTGTGTGTGTGAGTGTGCGTCACTCCTGTTCGACCTGGCGCACGTGTGGCAGGGCACGACGTTGGAGCAGAAGTGAAAGCCGTGCTAACGCTTTGAGAGGGGATGAGCTACCAGGTTAGCGTCTACTGCTTAGAAAAACACGGCCGTTTCCATTCCTCTCAGCTCTCACTGTGTTGTTCTACTGAGGTCGTACGTGCGCTAATCGCTAACGCCGTATGCATAAATCCTACAGCTTCAGGAGCAAATAACCGACATCTATTAGATGACCTGCCGTCAACTAGCGTGGAAAATAATCAATATTTGTTGATGATGACATCATTTACTCGCCGTAAACGCCAGATAACGACAAGACATGAGGTCTCATGTTATTGCCTCATTTCCCAGTGTCGTTATTTCTGTGCCAGGGGTTAGCCATGGCGTAATCTCCCTGTGGTGCACGAGTGTGCTAAATGTTCTGTGTGTTGTCAGAATGTGTTAAATAACACATGCGACAATAAAACACATTAAAACAAGTGTGTACACTCCCTACACATCAAAGCCTCAATTTCGGATCCAATAAAACGTTGCACGTGGTTTACCGTTAAATCCTTACCCTAGCAAAGACTTTAAATGGACATTTTACGCCTGTTAAATGGGAGAATAGAACACTTTATATGCTGTGAGTGTCTGGTAAAAAAAAACATGGAACAAATGTTGTAAGGCTCTAATGTAACAAATTGTGGGGAAATGTGAAGATCAGGGTTGTATATTGTGTGTGTGTGTGTGTGTGTGTGTGTGTGAGAGAGAGAGAGAGAGAGCCTTGATCCATGATTGGCCTGACAAGAAGCCGAGGTAGTCAGAGAAATGTCTGCCTGCAGCCAACTACCCACCTTCCACAGAACACGCACGTACACACACACTCACACGCACACACATCTGCACTCTCTAAACACCTCCTCAGGTTACTACCTCAACAGGCTTCTCGTACCCCTCTCTCTCCCTTTCTTTCTCTATGTCTCTCGCCCTCTCTCGCTCTACCTCCAGGATGCGGGTGAAGACAGGCAGGCTACATGTCAGGGGGAATTAGATGGCAGCCGACAATTTGATTTCTCTGTCTACCGGGCTTCCTCCTGCTCTCCCGCACGGGGAGTCTGACAGTGTCAGTCAGCCAGTCAGACAGCCAGTCAGCTAGTCAGTCAGTCAGACAGTCACACAGCCAGCCAGTCAGTCAGTCAGCCAGTCAGCCAGCCAGCCAGACAGTCAGTCAACCAGCCAGTCAGTCAGACAGTCAGCCAGCCAGCCAGCCAGTCAGTCAGCCAGTCAACCAGTCAGTAAGTCAGACAGTCACACAGCCAGCCAGTCAGTCAGTCAGACAGTCAGCCAGACAGTCAGTCAACCAGCCAGTCAGTCAGCCAGTCAGTCAGTCAACCAGTCAGTAAGTCAGTCAGTCAGTCAGTCGCCTGCACACACACTAGTGGCTTATGCGAGGGGGAGCAGGGAGGGCGTGATGCTTACTGAGGAGAGGGAGGAGAGACAGAGAGGAAAGGTGTCATCGGAGTC
>OMKP01080900.1:0-12995 GCA_900302375.1 Bathygadus melanobranchus
GTATACATACAGTATGTATGTTGCCACGCTATGTGTGTGTGTGTGTTTGCATGAATAACCATTTCACTTGACTGACAGAAAATGAAAGACAGCACAAATATCCTACCTTCAGTCAGGGCATGTGTGTAATAATCCCGTTGTCGTTATCGGGGCGAGTCTGCCTCCATGACTGGCACGCTATCTCGCGTCTCCTGGACACCCGAAGCTCTCAATAAAGGTTTCACTTTAAAGAGATAAAACCTAATGTAACGTTTTTTTGTACCATTGTACCGTGTACCATTTCATTTTCGATTAAAATATGTTTTATTCTGTACTTCACATCCATATCGTTGCTGTTATATATATATATATATATATAGTCACTTTCCTTGGCGACATAATAGCAGAGTTTGCCCTTGTATTTTGTGTGTTCTCCTTTCATTTTCTCCTGCTGTCTCTAATGCTTCCGGACACCTCCGCAAACACACCAACAGCAGGAGCACACAAACATGCAAACATTTGCATAACAATTGTTTTTATTGAGGTGCGGATTTGACCGTGATCAGAATAGCGACGTGTCACTTCCTTCTGAGGGAGGAAGAAGTACTTTGAAAGGCTATACTGTTGGATAGCGCATTTGTTAGGGCTGCAGTAGCTCAGGATGCGGAGCGGTT
Organism: Bathygadus melanobranchus; assembly: GCA_900302375.1. Classification (NCBI taxonomy): domain Eukaryota; kingdom Metazoa; phylum Chordata; class Actinopteri; order Gadiformes; family Macrouridae; genus Bathygadus; species Bathygadus melanobranchus. Next base: position 654 of record OMKP01080900.1, read on the forward strand.
GTCTGGCAACTGGAAGGTTGCTGGTTCCATACCCGGCGCCCCATAGCTAAGTGTCGAGGTGTCCCTGAGCAAGACACCTAACCCTAACTGCTCCTGATGAGCTGCTTGTTGCCTTGCATGATTGACACCACCGTCGGTGTATGAATGTGTGTATGAATGTGTGTATGAATGGGTGAATGTGAGGCAATGTAAAGCGCTTTGGATAAAAGCTACATAAATGCAATCCAATCCATTGTTGAAAGACGTTCTGCTGCTACATTTAACAGTATGAATTTTAACTGAAAAAGTGAAGAAAAAACTGTGTGTCTGTTTGTGTCTCTCAATTGAAATACGTCATTAGGGAGCAGGTCTGTGATTATACATAGTCACAGGTTGGACAGTGGGAATCGAGCCCAATACCTTTCACCAATACCTGGCCATTACATTTCAGATTGCATTTCAGTCACAACATAACATTCATCTTAAACAGTTAAGTGTTTTGCGTTGGTGAGTATAATTAAATGTGTCCATTTCTACTACATCTACTATACTATAGTAGATATATCATACTGTACATCTCCATCTTAATCGCTGAGTCAGGATGGCTGGAAACTTGGAAGGCATTTCATGGGAGCTGGGACTAAATCAACATTCAGTAATAGTAATAGTATTCACAAATAAGGAAGACAGAAATCTTTTACAAGCAGTTACTATATCACATTTAAATGTCGTCTTTTGGCAGACTCTCTTAACTAGGGCTGCCGTAAGTTGTTGACATCGTCGATGAATTTGACACTAAAAATACGTCAACGTCAATATTTAATGCATGTATTTTACATTTATTTCTAAAACGCAATTTGGTCAATTAAATGTGCGATAATAAATGTGTTACTTCAACATCACTACATAATTGCTAACATGCAGCCCACTTAACCATTGTCTTCTGTGGTGCATCTGTGCTGAGCTGTTTTCTTTTGATGTGCCTAAAAACGTGACATAAAAGATACAATATTTGACATTTGAGCACAGAGCATCCTCACTCGTCAGCTATGTGATCTGTCCCTTAATAATTCATGTTCATGAAACAAACGCTTATATATAACTTTTGAATAATTGTGATCATGTTTTTATAGGTTTGAATAGGGAATATTACTATCTTTGACTTTATTACCTGTTATGATGTGAATTATGTAAATGATGTATTTGTCTTTCTCCTTTATCATCTCTTACTTCCAGTCAAAGGCAAAGCCATCTGAATTAATTGTATGTGCTCTGGGATTAATCAATGAATCAATACAATGATTGATTAATCGATAGAGAAATAATCATTAGTGGCAGCCCTACTCTTAACCAACGTGAATTACAAGTGAGGCAGAAAACAATCAAAGCATACAAAGAATTAGCATGGAAAATGATATCCTGATATCCTGGTTTCAAGCAACCCACCTGCTTGTACTGGAATCCATACTTTTTGTCAAACTGTTGCTTTCCACTTGCATCATGTTCTGAGCGACTTGTTATGTCATGACCTTGAAGTCCACATTGTGTCTCGGTTCATCCAGTACAAATAGAACGGTACTTGTACTCCGGAGAAACACGCCGGCTTAATTGTGGTCTAGTAGGATGGCAGTATTTGCGTTCGACTCGTCTCGTACGCAGTTTTCTATTTCACAAATCAAAGGTGACCAAAATGGCCTACTCCCTTAGTTACGGTCTTCTCGCTGTAGATGTTGTAATACTTTGCTCTTTTGTCTTACATTGCCCTTACCTAATATATATAATATATAACCTAACCTTTTTTGTCTTGTGTAACCCTACAGCTCAAAAAGCCATTCATCGACAAACCAAACCAGACATGGTTTGCTAGTATATTATATTATTATTCAGCATCATTGTTAACTCGTGCAGCGGCCGTTTAAACATGCCTGTTCACAACGTGCTGATTGCTTGGTCTCCGGTATCGCTGCTTGTAGCTTTTCTGAGAACCACTCACCCAAACAACTCCACACTCGACTTCCTTGGGTCCTCGGCAATACACCAGCCAAGTGTGAAGTCGATCGGAAGAGCGGTTGTCGAGAAATCGAAGGGCAGTCATACATACAGTCCTTCCATTATAGTTCGATGTTGAGCAGAACTCCAATGTTGCATATCCTATATTTCCTATACCTGTTTCGAAGATGGATGTCAGACCGAGCGAGAGCATATGTTCCCAATGACCACTTATGTATTGCACTGGAGTTATTGGATCTTGCTTACCCACTGAAACATGCTATTTGCTATTTACAATAACATTCATTCAAAGGGACTTACAGTCAATTCAGATACAGGTCATTAAAGAGCAGGTAGGGGTCGGGCATCCCTGTGCGTCTGTAGGCATTACGTTATATGTGAACATATGAGTGAACTAAGCAGAGGGAAACAGTGAAATAATTGGTTTCAGGAGCATTTCATGCCACGAAAGCATAAAGTCTGTAAAATATGTTTGTTGTGATCTGATGTATGAATGTGTCTTGTATCTTGACTATTAGCAGCATTCCACCTGTACGTCTAGCCATCTAGGTGTTATTGGATCAACCAGGACACTTTTCTCCCTCTATATTTATCTGTCTTTCTCTCTCTCTGCTCAGAATAGCATGTGTCTCCTGATCTTTTTCCAGTCTTACTTGCAGCATTTCTGTCATTTAAAAATATATATTTGGATTTTCTTCAATTCAAGTTAGGGAATAGGCGAAACCTGTTTTTAGTCGGCTTTAACTTTGTGTAACGACTTTTAAATATAAGCATCCCTGGGGTGGGGGTAGCACAATGCACATACATGCGTGTCTGATTTTGCCTCTATGTACTTATACTCATGTCTTTGAGTTCATAATTATTCGTAGATGGGCTTTGATTACGCAGACATTTTTCCGAGGCTAACCTTGTGATATTTTCCAGATCCCTGGGATTCTCTTGTCCTCTTCTACTCATAATGACCTAGCCTGAATGATTCATGAACAGTCTTCTTTCTAATCAAATAATTGGTTTGAGGAGATAGTAGCCCTTTCTGATTAAGACTTAAGGAGGAAAAACCACGGTCAGAAAATTAAAAAAAAAAAATGCATGCCCTTGTTTCAAATGTTCAAAGTCCTGTTTGGCTCAATCCTTTTCGTACTTGAAGAGATGTGGTCCTCGTTGGTGTCTTTGATGAGTTCGTCACTTGTCTCCAGCCTCTTCCCTTTGCTTTGATCTAGGTCAGAGAAATATAATTGTACCTTTTCTTCATTTCATCATTGCAACAGAGTATTCACCAAGCATTAGACACACAAACACATTTCAAATCCAGATATTCGTAGCGTCGTGAATTTTGTATTACGCTAAAGAGTTGCTTTTCAACAGACACTATCAGAGATAAATCTTGGATATTTGGATAAACAAGTGACCTGGAGTGTCAAAACTAACAAGAATGAATGTATGCTAAGGGGTTTGTTTTGACCCTAAAGACAGTCTTCTGTGTCCTCAGGGTCACCAGCAGTGGCTAACTTCCACTGCCCACGTGCCTGTACATAAAGAGAATAGTGTCATAGAACGTTCAGGCACGCGGTGACATGGTGATCTGTTGTTGTGGCAGTTGTGTAATATTAACATTTTACCCTTAACAGTACATTTTAGTTGTTTTTAAATCTATTTTGCAATTATTTAGGCTCATGACGAAAAGGCGAAGATGATTGCTAATCTTCATATCGACATAGTTAGTTAAAAAAGTTATTTAGCATCACATTTGAAAAGCAACTGTTAACAATGCAACCATTGTGTCTTTACTTTTATCATATTGAGGTTCATTTGAATACATTTTTAAACAAATGATGCAACAGACGGTGAGAAACTACTGGAATATCCTCCGCTGCACTGCAACACAGAATTCTCCCACAAGGTACAATTTGAGAAATGTGAATCTGTCACGTGAAACATGAGCCATTACTGGAGCGACTAAATCAGTGGTTGAGGACCAAAGTGGTGGGTAACGATGTCAGGATGATGTCAGAATAATATCAGCAGTCAAAACCAACTCAAAAACCAAAGGCAGCCGAGACAAACCATCAAAACCGGCGGCTTCCATTTTTAAACTACGTTCACACAGTCACACACAGCGTGTTTTAATTGGCGGTCAAACCAACGTAAAAGAAGCACGTCGCTCCGTCTATTCGCGGATCTGTCGCCCTGTCTCATACGTGCCCCGTAGCACACAGGAAGCTGGACGGCAGGAGGCTGATGACAATGGCAGGGTGTGTAATGAGCGACTGTCTCTGGCGTGCTGGGAGGGGTGGCAGTGGTGAGACAGCGGTGACACACCGGCAGCTCGAGAAACTCATCTAAATCACATTACACACCCAGACACCCCCACACCCCCACCCATAGGCCCCCGCACGGCTGGCGGATTATCTTGTGTGTCTGGGGCCTTCCGCTAGACTGGACTTGAATGGGCAGCGTTCTTCCTCTTTCGTTGTCCTTCTCGTCGGTTTAGAACGGACGGCCTTGAGGGTCGCCATTCAGTTGGAGATTAGGAGTGGGAAACACGATGCTAATGAGGGGTGAGATCTCAATTGGTGAATGTTTTTCTGTTTAGTTTTTTCGTCTGTACTAATGTACAATGCTGCTTTTGTGGGAAGAGGTTTGCAGCCACTCTCACATATAGCCTAAATATAGGGTATAGGCAGACAGGATTGTCTAGTGGCTCCCAGCCAGAAGGATCCGGATTTGAACCCCAATGTCCTCAGCCTACTTGTAGACATCGCGGAGCCTACCACCTAGCCGTTCCTTAATGTCAGGGCGTCTTCTAAATTACTTGGTTGTATAAGAGCAAAGTGCTTATACTAATACACCATTGTTTGTTCCAGTCTGTATCACTTTGCCTCCCAGGCTTCGACTTCAAGTCACACACCTTTTGTCAGGACTTTTTGATGTATTTTTAAATTCAGCAAATTGCTAGCATTGCCAAGCTTAGCATGACCTATGATGTTCTTGTGGCTTTTAATGTGATACACATTCAACATCTGGTTAATATTGACAAAAGGTGTTTTCCCTGTAGTATGTATAGCAATTTACCTATTAAAAGGAAGCAAAATTTCAATGGATTCGATTTGGAAATAAAATTGTGATTAAAATGTGTTTTTAGGAATGTAATTAACAGCATGCTTGGTTGAATAGCGTTGCTTTACATGATCAATCAAATCATTTTTTAATCATGTAATTTAATGGCTATTAGGTTGCGTAAATTCTCCGTTTAGTCCTTTATGAGTACCTGGGGCTAGCTTCAGCTCACATTAATTGTTACTGACGTCTGCCATTGTTCTCTGCGACTCTAAGTGCCAATTACAGCAGGAGCAGGAGCAGCAGTTGGCAGTGGCATTTGTACAGCAGTAATAAGGCACATTTATCTCTGGTGAATCCAGGGGGGGCCAGGGCGACAATAATGACCCTCAAAGTTATTATTCCAAAGCACACTTCTCGGTAGGTCAAAACACAACGACACAACATTTTCATACGTTTCTGCTTGATTGATTGAAATAATAAACCCCCAAAATAATTGAATAGATTTGAATTGTGAAAGGTCAAGTGGATATGAGATCTACAAAATAAAAGCCCCCCTCCCTGGGTTTTAATCTGTATTGTTATTATATGGCTGAATGCATAAATGGTAATTTTGCAGAACATATATTATCTTATCTCAATTCAGATTGACACTATCATGTAGATTAGTGGCAGTATTTATTCACTTTTGATTCAAACTTTTGTTATAATAGACATTTACATTTCTTCATACAGCAGGGGGTGACTTACAAGTCCTTCAAAACAAAGTGCTGCACAATAGAGTGAAACCCAACCAGATGCGAGAGCAGGATCGCTGTAGGAACCGGACGTGACTGCAGAATAGCAGTAGTCTAAACCAAAGGGTAGTTTTGGTAGGTTTTGTTTTTTTGTGGATGAGTCAGCATTACCAAGAGCAAAATGTTACACCAATTGTATATTAATGACATCACAAAATGAAGCGTAACAGCAGGTTAAGTCATACCTATTAGACTGAAATGTCTACAGGAGCAGTTCTAACCAATTTTCTTTAAATGATATTTTTTCACGACTCATTTTATTCCAACACCGTTTTTGAACAAGAAAGCTGTTTAGCACCTAACACATCTGTCAAGTGTGAGAAAAGGCAAATCTTGACTTGCTGTCAAATTTCAGCGGGGGTCGCGTAAAGGATACTTTCTCATTACCCTAACATTTTAAATTATGAGCGCTCCGGAAGCATTTCAGCGGCCCACCTCCACCTCACTCTCCTTTAATTTAATTTGAATAAAAGGTTGCCGAAGCAGCGTGACCTCATTTGAACGAGGAGCTCCGTTCCATATTGTTCTTCTCACCTGGGATAACGGGGGTAGACATATATGCCCAACAGCGACAAGGTTTACACATATATACCTAGCAACGGCTGTTGAGACGCCAGCCGCCCAGAGGATCTCCATGATGGGGGCGGGGGGGGGTCGGAGGGCCCCTTTTGAAGCTACGGAGCCCCGACTGGCGAGCCATGACCCCACTCCACCAGCTTCTGGGTAACTTGTTCAGATGAATAATGAAGGGACCGTCTGTGGTCAGAGAGTGTGCATAGCAATGAGCAGGACGAAAACACATCTTCTTCAGTTGGTGAACCCGCGCTGCCCGCGGAGCCGACCCGTAGTCTCACCATTATTTGAATTACATTCAGATCGGCCTTCTTTTTTTTTGCCTCGGGTTTTAAGATCACCTCGGTAAAGACTGATGAGACGAGAGACAGTGGAAATGTTTGCGCCCCGCTGACGCAACATTGCACAGCATTGTGTTTTTATTTAGAACAATATTTTAAATTAATGAAAAGAAAGAAAGCATTTGCAGCCAATTAAGAAGTGTCATAAAGGCCGATCACCATGACGATCTGTACTTGATAGTGAATCTCACATGCTTCTTTGCATTTCACACGTTTAATTAACCGTATCCTAATTTTCCAAACGCAACACAAGCGACTCATGTCAAGACCCAATCAGATGTGTTAAGAGTTCCTCTCCACCGGTCAGAGCGTGGTTAGGACCTCACTAGGCTCACTAAGCCCTTGGAGCTGGAGGCCACGCTCGTCTGTCATTAAGATCTCGGGGATAAGCCAAGGGTTTTGGACTGTAATGGACTAGGGTGTCCATTTATATACGAGGAGAATTAGTGTGACCCTACGATTCTTCTTTCCACTTCTGTGGAAAATTAAAGATTTCATTGTGACTTTCTTCCTCTGTGTCTTTCTTTACTTTTCCCTGTGAAATATACTGCCACGTATTCTGTCGCTCCCAACGGCGTTATGCCAGGCCCGTAAGAATAGCCCCGGATCTCTAACACTTTATTGTATATTCTTTAAACAAAAATAAAGATAATAAAAAAATTGCCCTGCATTTATTCAGCTGTCATTCCGATCATGCATTAAAGCCCTCAGAGATAATGTGATATCGTTGATATAAATGCTACTAAGTTTTGGGTCCGTTTGTCGTTCAAGCAGCAGATCTTCTGGAAACTACTTGGCGTGAGAGGAAGATAAAGACACCGCATCATTTACTTGTTGGCATCTGGTGGTAGCTAGCTATCTAATTCACCAAGGCAGGTTACATTGAAGGCTACGGATATAAGAAGCTTTTTAAAAAAAGTAATAGCATGAAGGCAATGAGGCACGAGGCGAGGCTAGAGGAGGTGGAGGAAGAGTTATGTCCTGTTGCTGTGGCAGCAGATGAGTCGGGGCATGAGAGTGCCACTGCCAGGTTGGTGAAGAAGAGGTATTTAGCTTGTCTAGCTCAGTGGTTCTCAAACGTTTTTGTCACAAGGCACACCATTTATGAAGACAAGTATTTCATGCAGACCTTTACATGTGATTATAGTGATGTAAATCATCATGAATAAGACTAATTCCAAGGCTCACCTGGCCAACTCCCAACGCAAACCAGTGTGCAACGTGCATACAGTTTGAGAACCATTCGCAACATACAATCTAGCATATGACTGCTTTGTCAAGGCTGTTGTTTTTTTGTTTGGCTCCTGCTGGCTGAAAATAAAAATAATAACAAAATTAAAAGAGGGTCCGTGTGACGCTTATCAGTTACATTTTCTAATCACAATCACATCTGCCTTGACAAATTAAAACATTGGGATTTTAAACACATTTTCAGATTGATTTTTATTAATCGGAAAATTGAAAAAATAGAAATGTGATGTTTGTATGGCAATATTCACAATTTTGAATAAGCGGTGTGGGGTGGAGATCTGAGAAGGCTAATTACGCTCCTCAGTCGAGTCAGCTTGGTTCAATGGAGGACGACGTGCTTGATGTTAAATTGCAGTTCCCAAAAACGTTCAACATTCACGGAGAGGTGAAACACCTGTCAGTATCATCCATGGACCTAAATTAATTTAAAGTAAGTAAGTTGGGTGATTTTAACTTGAGTTTAACCTCTAATGTTGATGAATTAGCTAACGTTAGTTAACTAGCTAGTAGCTAGCAGAGATAACATAATATGCTGATGTTGAACTGTTGAATGGCCATGTTAAATCGCAAAGTAACCAAACATTATTGTAATAAAACTTGTCTATATTCCTCAACAGGTGGAATCTTTCTGGAAGATGATATCAACCACAAAATCGTCTTTCCCAAACCTATTGGAATATTTCAGACTGTGCAGATGCGAAATCATGGATCATTCACAGTTTGTGGATCTGATATAGAGCTGCTGGTGTGCATCATGTGCCTGGTGTTCCAATCAACCAACTATTCCTACTGCAAAGCTAGGCTAGTTTTTATATTATCAGGAAGCTATATTGCTGATTTTATAATGAGAGTCCTCATTCCCAGGACTGATGGGTCAGTGACTGCAAATATCTCAAACTTAATTTGCATGCCCCAGCCAATGTGTTAATATTTTGAATTCCATGTCGAAGTCGAGTCAAAATCTTTCATTGCTCATACACAGAAAACAATGAGCAATGTGTGAGAAGATGCTTAGATGCTTAGAAGTCCTAGTCTTAGTGAAGTCTTAATGAGGTGCATATCTTCCATTAATTTTACCCAGCACGAAGCTAGCATGCTAGCACTCTCTTGAGTGTGTGTGTGGTGATGGCAGGCTTAACCTGTGAGCATTGATTAGCCAATGCACCACAGCTGTGCAGCCTCACCCAGCCCCAGACTCCTTGGGCTTGGGCCAGGTGAGGCTGCTTGAACCAGCCACCAACCACACACACTCCACATACCTCCAACACTAAATTGAAGCTGGGGAGAATCCTCAACCGAACCATCCCCCCATCTAAAAAACAATTAAGTCTTAACAGGGTTACCATACCTAACTTAATCAAACAGACTGTTTACAGGGTTGCCATACCTAAAATAATAATAATAATAAAATACAATATATTTTTTAAAAACACCTCGAACAAGCAACCTTCCGGTTGCCAGAAAACCCCAATATGTGCCCATGCAGTATGTGTATTCATTTTAAATTAAGCAGACCCACTCAATTAATATTGAAGGTTGTGAGTTTGGTTCTGATGAATGATTTATGTCTCTTCAGCTTCTGTTCATGTGAGCATTTCAGACTGTGGAGGGGTACAAAATGATAACAAACTGCAACAAGAAGTAGGTGTTACCTGCTGTAAAAGATCCAGCAACATTTTAGAGTGCCTTTTATACCATAGTCAATGTTAAATATTCAATAATACTCTGTAATAATTGACAGTATTGTGCAATTCTTCAAAAATGGCTAATGCCCAATGCAGACCATATAGGTTCTAAATTGATTTCGATAGGCCTGGTGGTTTGTGAACACAAACAGTAAAAACACACTGTTGTATCATGTCCTGTGTTAACATGTCATGCTGTATGGTTACTCAATTAGTAACACTGTAACAGAGGTACTGTAATATAAAGTGTGACCAAACATCCAGTTTGAAGTTGGATTGATAGTGAAAAGAATTGGTTTGGAGAATCTTGCACACATTCAATTCTATCGCTGTGGTTCAACATTTGTAATTTGACAGTTATTTCAGATGTACCTTTTCCCTTGCCTTCCCAAGACAACTCTGTGTGTTTGTGTTTTCCACTTTTCGATGTTTGTTATTTTCAGACTTGGACTTCTGGAAGACCCCCAGCAGGAAGATCTATGCAGTGAAGACCACAGACCAAAACAAGCTGCACAGACAGGGTTCACCGTTCAAGAAAAGAAGGTGTGTATTGTTCTCGGCATGTTACATTGGTCTCATGAATTGACAACTTCATCCATTCCTCTGACAGTAAAATAAAAAAATAAATATCTACTTGCAGAAGCGAACAAGCTGAGGATCATGACTCTTCACTGGAAACCCTGGAAGATAGTCTGAAGACTGAGATCAAAAGTGCAACTGCAGCCATCCAAGATGGTGTGGTGGAGAGATTTGACAGCATTGTTGTTGATATTAGTCAATTCAATTAGATCAGTCTAATTGTGGAGTGTTAATCAGGCTGTTTTGAAACTGAAGGCATTAGACACAATGAACCAAACAGAGGTACCTCCACTAACTATACCAATAACTAAGACCAATAACTGCACAGCAAAATATATCCTCAAAGTTGTTCCTCTCTTTGCTCCTGCAGGGAGGTCGGCCATCAAGACGGTCAGTTCCATACACAGTTGGATGTGTAAGGTGTCCTCTGTACATTGTGTACTCTGTAGCCACAACCTCCGCAGGTGGGAGAAGATCTTCAGGGATTGATGCTGTTGCCTGTGAGCTTGGAATGCCTTTCTGGGGGATAGTATGGTTATTCCATGCTAACACAAACCTCTGTAAACCCACTCTGCAACAGCTCTGTGCAAATCTTGAGCTGCAGGATTTGATGTGTTGGTTATCCATATCAATCAGGTATTCCATCTCTGATAAGAGGTATTTGGTTGAATAATTACCTTTTTAAAAAATTGTCTGATTTTCCAAATGTTTGCTTGTGATTAGAGAATTGAGACTGAAAGACTGCACTCATTTAGTTTATTTTGATTTCATGTTGTGAAAGCCAGCGGGAAGCCAGACGGGAACCTTCTGGTTGAGCACATCTTATGTTCATATCGCTCTGAAATGCAATTATGGGGTGAAAATGTTAAGATCTGGGCTTGGCTAAGCCCCCGATGTTTCATGATATTAACAACGCCTCTGGTCTCTCTGAAACGCAACGGCCGCAAGGACAGGTGAGAACATGCGTACACAGCACACACCTGTCAGGTAAGACACTTAATCATTGAGCGAACAAAATATTTTTTCACAGGTGTTCGCGAGGTGCATGCACACACTCACAAACTCATGTACACACACTGACACAAACACACTCTGAAACACACTGATACACACACACACACACACACAATCTGGAACTACCTTTTCTTATGTCTTTCCTGTTATTTTCCCTTTAAGCAGTGAATCCACAGGACATGCACACACACGCACACACACACATGCACGCACACGCACACACACACACACACACACACTAACTCTCCAGGGTTTAGAAACCTGCAACTTTGCAAATGTTCCTTCGGACTCCCTCTGGACAATCTTTGACAAGAGTTAAAGCAGGTCGGTGTGTGTGCGTGGGTGCATGTGTGTGTATGCTTGTGTTAGGACATTTTAATTTACAGGTCACTATGGAATCGACCAGACAGGAGCAATTAATTAACATACAACACTGAAATGAAATAGTAGCTATGGTGTCCTACAATAAATATTAACTATATTTATTTCACTGATACTATATTATTGGTTGATACTATGTTAATACTATACAATAGTATGTGTTACTGACAAATGTGTTACTTTTTTGTAAGTCGCTTTGGATAAAAGCGTCTGCCAAATGCTCTAAATGTAAATGTAAATGCAATAGATGGATAAAGACAGATAGAAAAACAAACAAAGCAGCAAAGTTTGTTCTTTTTATTTTAAAAGATTTATTTTTTCTCGCGCTACACTTGAAAATGTATGAATCGGAAACAGAAGAAGACAGAAAATAATGAGGAAGTCGTGGTCACGTTTGTTTCCGTCTGGGATGTCTACTGTATATACATGTTCAGGGGTGATGTCTACATCCATGTTCAGGGGTGATGTCTACAGACATGTTCAGGGGTGATGTCTACAGACATGTTCAGGGGTGATATCTACATACATGTTCAGGGGTGATGTCTACATCCATGTTCAGGGGAGATGTCTACAGACATGTTCAGGGGTGATGTCTACATCCATATTCAGGGGTGATGTCTACATACATGTTCAGGGGTGATGTCTACATACATGTTCAGGGGTGATGTCTACATA
>OMKP01080901.1:0-11206 GCA_900302375.1 Bathygadus melanobranchus
TAGGTGGGTAGGAGTCTATGTGGGTAGGAGTCTAGGTGGGGAGAAGTCTAGGTGGGTAGGAGTCTAGGTGGGGAGAAGTCTAGGTGGGTAGGAGTCTAGGTGGGTAGGAGTCTAGGTGTGTAGAAGTCTAGGTGGGTAGGAGTCTATGTGGGTAGGAGTCTAGGTGGGTAGAAGTCTAGGTGGGTAGGAGTCTAGGTGTGTAGAAGTCTAGGTGGGTAGGAGTCTAGGTGGGTTGGAGTCTATGTGGGTAGGAGTCTAGGTGTGTAGAAGTCTAGGTGGGTAGGAGTCTATGTGGGTAGGAGTCTAGGTGGGTTGGAGGTTAGGAGTCTAGTTGCGGAGCCCAGGGCAAGGTCAACAGTGATTCATACGATTGATGTGATGTGCTGCTGCTGCACCACCAAACGTGTAAACAAAGATAAGTTGTGTGTGTGTGTGTGCATGCATGTGTATGTGCACGTGTGCGTGTGTAGTATATTAGAGACACAGTGTGTGTTTGTTTGTCTACGTATTTGCGTGTGTGTGCGAGCGAGCGTGCCTCTGTGTGTGCGCCAGATCTATATATTATGTAAGTACATCATTTCCTGGCTGCATGGTCTTCATGCTCTGATTGCTGCATGTAATGGCTCCATTTCAAGTCATTTCAAGGCTTCGGCGAGCACACTTATCTCTAACATGGGACACCCCCCCACCACCACCCCCTTCCCCAGCAGCGGCCGTGGTTATTAAATGGGCCGAACAGTGTTTTTGTTTGTTCTTTGCTGTAACACGTGTACACGTCTCCTCCACCAGATCGATTACTACGCCCAGAGGGATCTGAAGAGAGGCCTCCAGCTCTTTGGCACGGAAGGGAACGTGGGCCTGACCAACGCCTGGATGATCGTACAGACCGATGTAAGCCGTGCGTGCGTGTGTGTGTGCGTGCGTGCGTGTGTGCGTGTGTGTTGTGGGGGCATTTGGTTTTGCTCCAGAGTTTTTGTTGTTTAGTACTTTGTATTGATCTCCACTCAGATACTTGGCGGGATGTGTATTTAGATGCCTACAGCACCTGTTATCCTCAGCACCGGCGTAGTAGCAACTGACTTGAGTTTTAAAAGGTGGAAGTGCATCAGGGTGGTGAGGAGTTGGATGGAGTAGCACTTCTGTTGCAGCGGAGGAAATGGACTGTGGAGGAACATCGCTTCTGGCTCTGGGTTCCCCGGAACCGTCTTTGATGTTAGAGATTGCAAGATTATATAGAGTAATAATTGAACAAACATCACATACACACCACACAGAAATATAGACAGCTTCTTGCTTTGGGAAAGTTCTTTGATGTTTTTCGAGATGATATCAAGTGATAATTGAATATTTGTCCCATAAAGAACATAAAAAATAAAATACAGTTGACGATACTATGGACACATTTTTCGTTAGGCTGGGCAAAATTGTTGTGAAATCTAGCCTGTTGCTTATTTTCAAAAACAAAACAAATGTTTTTTGAACAAATCAAGGCTTGTTCAGTTACTTATTTAACATCGTATAATTATCCTCCTGATCCATGAATGTTATCTGCATCTGTGACTACTGTAACAGCAGAACAGGAACAGCTGTTGAAGTTCACATTAAAGTTCACATTTTCAAAAAGTGTAAATTATATACACACATTTTTTTAACGAAATAATTTCTGAATAATCAACCTCATTTGAATTCTGATCACGGTTCGGAGGATGTCGTGTGATTGAATTTCTACTATGTAACGATGTAAACAACGCCTGTGGCTGTGAATAGTACGAGTACAAACACTACATTGGAATTAGAATTCAAGTAAGATGAGAGAAACACACATTGATCAAACAAATCAAATATTCAACAGTCAAATATTTTTTCGGTCATGATGAAATCACTTCCCGTGTGCCTGGGGTTTCATATTTTACATTGGCAAGAATGCACAATATCTTTCGAATTGTACATTAGAAAACAAATTTTCTTTCTTTCTCTTAAAGACACTGGGGATCACTAAAGCGTCACTAATCTACAGTCTCTACAATTCATATCACAAACACATAAAATGAGGATATATTTCATGGAAAATGTGTATTTTTCATCAAATGTGGGGTTGGCAAGTTTTCTCCTGTAAATTCTTTTTTAATGTTATTCCATGTTAGTCTCAATTGCTAGGAGACTTCCTATAATCTCGATACATATTCAGGAAGCTTCCTTGTTACGTACCTACTTTGTGAAAGTAGTTCATGAAGTGAGAAACAGTCATTGGGCATATGTCTATTTATTACTACGGGCTAGCTGGCCAGCAATTTTTGAATGTATCTTTCTTAAAAACTATTAAGTGAATGTAATTATGGCTTACATTCATTTATTTAAAAGATGAAACGGACAACTTACGTTGGTCCTTGCGGTCTAATGGGATATCCTACAGCAAACAAGGAACCATAGGAAGCATCGCTTATATGAAGCGTCCTTGCTATCGAGACACAGCCCTTGTGTACTCGCTCAGACTATTTCCAGGGTTACTTGATACGTGTTTAATTCGATTGTTGATTGTAGTCTTTCAACTCGCATGCATCACAACGAACATCGTCTCGACATGTCTCTTTCGTTCCATGTGAAATGTGTCAGCAGAGTTGCTAAAAGCGATCACAGGCGAGCAGTCATAGGCTTCCAGCTCTCCCTTTGATGTGCTCTGGGGTTTTTAAGAGTTTTTATTACTACTCTTCATACTACTCTTATATGACTGAAAAAAGAACAATATGAAAACACAATGTGCAAAGAAAGGAGATTTTGGGAGGGAGAGGTGCAGGGTGCTGGGAGGAGTGGGCGGTGGGGGCTCTTTGGACATCCTTCCCTCTCTAACATGTTGGTGTGCTGCTGACGGCAGCTGGCTGTTTGGTTCCATTAGCCACAGCGTTTTGCCAGACATCTGATCCGATTTCCCTGTGGCAGAGTCCCAGTAATGATATAAAATTGTATGTAAGTTGTTGTATGTATGCAGGTGAGTGTGTATGTGTGTGCGCGTGTGTGTGTGTGTGTGTGTGCGTACGTGCATGCGTGCACAGTAGTGTTATGTGTAGGTTGAACATGTCCTTGGAGGGATATGGTGGTGGGCCGAGGATGTCTGAATAGTGAGCATGACTGTAGGTTTTATTCTGAATGACACGCGTGTGCGTGTGAGAGCATGCCTTGAAACCATGAGAGGACAGCTGTCTGTTGGCCACCACTCGATCATGCATGCTGAGTTACAGTGTGTACTTGCCAAGAGGATGCCTGTGGGCTAGATAGGTTCACATGCACAAGGGTGTAGGACGCATTATTAAGGTGCCATTATTTTGTGGAAAACATGTCACAAAAACATTTTACATTTTCCTGCGCTTTGGGTAGAGAAAAGCACATTATAAATACAAATTCATTATTATTCCAGCAGGCAGTGTAAGACAAAGACTAAATATAATGTACACTATTTTCAAGCCCAACTTACTATATATTTATATTTAATCTACCTATAGTACCCAATATTCATTTGTGATACATCCGAGACGGTGTGCATGCACATGATCATTTGGAAAGAAGCTTAGATTCTGTGTTCATGCCGTCAAAAGCATTTTCACTAATGCCTTGGGGATCGAAAATCCAGTTTTTTACCCCCCTGTCATATGCACCTGCATATGAGTCGACATTATGTATAAAAATAACGAATAGTCGCCAATTGCGTCGCGGTCTACCTTAACAGCATATACAGTGTGTGTATATATATATAAATACAAGGCTATATGTAAGAATCCCCATAGATGATAGTATGATTGAGCTGTGTTGTGTTGTGTTTGGATGCATGCCTGTCCTGATGATTTCCCTGGGTGTCTCCCTGCTGCAGTTCCGATGCTGTGGGGTGACCAACCACACAGATTGGTTTGAGGTTTACAACGCCACCCGCGTGCCCGACTCCTGCTGCCTGGAATACAGCGACAACTGTGGCCTGGACAACCCAGGGACGTGGTGGACAGCGGTAAGAGCCGGCTGGGGGGAAAATCACAGCCAGATGCTATGTGGTTCTTTCACAAGCACACATTGAAGCGAGAGAAAAAGAGAGCTGATAATCTGATGCTTCACAAGGCGGGACAAAATATATTCTCTGTTGGGAATGACTCCATCTAATATGGTTTCCGTCATGAGTATGCATACACGCTGCCACCGGCTACTTAATCTGATACCGATATCATTCCCAATGAGCTGTTGTGGGGGAGGGACATTTTTAGACTCCTGCAGTGGTTCAGTGGTGCTTTTAGACTCCTACAGTGGTTCAATGGTGGGTTTAGACTCCTGCAGTGGTTCAGTGGTGCTTTTAGACTCCTACAGTGGTTCAATGGTGGGTTTAGACTCCTGCAGTGGTTCAGTGGTGCTTTTAGACTCCTACAGTGGTTCAATGGTGGGTTTAGACTCCTGCAGTGGTTCAGTGGTGCGTTTAGACCCCTGCAGTGGTTCAGTGGTGGTTTTAGACTCCTGCAGTGGTTCAGTGGTGCTTTTAGACCGCTGCAGTGGTTCAGTGGTGCTTTTAGACTCCTACAGTGGTTCAGTGGTGGGTTTAGACTCCTGCAGTGGTTTAGAGCAGGTGAAAGTAGATATGTTGTTGAGTATTCATTCTATCATTGTGCTAACTGAAAAAGTGTTCTATAATTAGCAACCCATGCATGCTGCTGCCATAGCTATTGGTTTGAAAAACAATTTCAGGATGTTGCCTAGAAACTATGTTTTTCCATATTGTATGCATTTGTCTCAGTTAGTACATTTATAGTCAACAATACCATAATAGCATTACGCTTACGCATGGTGATTGTTTCTCTAAATGGTGAGCATCGGCAGTGAATCAGGAGGTAGAGCGGGTTGTCTGGCAACCAGAAGGTTGCCGGTTCGATCCCTCTCTAAATGGTGAGCATCGGCAGTGACTCAGGAGGTAGAGTGGGTCGTCTGGCAACCGGAAGGTTGCTGGTTCGATCCCTCCTAGCTAAGTGTCGATGTGTCCCTGAGTGTATGCACCCACGAGCGGTGCGAGGGCTAAAACACACGAGAATGTGACTCCCATGTGCCTCCCAGTGTGTTGCGTATGTCTTTATCAAGTCACATATCAATTATGATCAGAATAAGACACACAATGTAGCCTATTAGGCCAACCAAGTTTAGTATATTATGCCCCAGACAGAACGGAGTGTTTTTCGTGTGAAGGATTACACAAGGAAAGGCCTACATTGTTTAGTAGGAGATAAGGTAGGATATAATAACAGTGGCAACAATGGCATTAACCTTTTAAATGATATAGTTCTATGAAATAAATTATGAATAATAATGAATCACGCAGTTGGGAAGTCTACGCATAAGTCTAAGCACGCATGGCGATGTATTTATTATATTATAGCCTATCAGACTATTGATTGATCCGTTTAAGTTTTAGTTTGTTTCAGACAGACGGAACACATATTTCCCATCCTCTTGTGGCAGTTATACCTCTGTACCTGTCTGTGTATAAATATGAATAAATATGAATTATACACACGGCAGGTTACAATACTGACACTGAACAATTAAGACAAGCAGGTTTTCATATATAATATGAAGAGCTCCATTTGCTGTTGGCTCACCAGCCATGGGAAATGAGTCATCCTTCCCTCAGAGCCCTGGCTGGACACAGCAGTCTCTCCACGATTTGTTTGTTTGTTTGTTTGTTTGGTTATTACCAAGGCAACAGCAATTTATTCCTGGGGCAGTGTCAATATCATAATATTACAATGATAATAGCAATTGCATGATGCAAACGACATGGAAATGATGAAAAGTAATGATACAAAGTGAATTGACTTCATATTTAGAAATGTCTCAATAACACATACATTTAGATTTTGCTATTTGGAAATATCTGAGGATTATATGAGCGGTTGGGTTTATTACATTTTCTGATCAAGTGCAAAACCAAAAGTTTCTCTTGGCCATGACATGAGAAGTCATAAAATACAATCCTTGTCTCCTTCAATAACAACACTAATATAATCATGAGTTTTCTTTACCGTCCATTGAGAGTCAAACTTGTTAATCATGCATTCTAATTCCACATCAATGACAAACAGTGGAATCACAAAGACATCAAGGGATGTCTACACTCCCATGCCATGCTCTCCCTCCATTTAGCAGCCCTTACACACAGTCTCATACACCTACATACTGTACATATTACACTGTGTGTCAAGCCATGCCGAGGATCCCACAGTAGCTCAGAGAGGGAAGATGTGACGAGAGAGGTTAACTACAAGTAACAACAAACCTATTTCTATAGAAGACCCGTTTTATAACTGTGACTCACAGGTCCACATGCTTCCATTCATCCTAACCTTGCAGTTAGCAGGAAGAAGAACAAAGGCAGAAGACTAAGAATAGGTGGTAAAAACATTATGTGCTCCTCTGATTGGAACAGATGAGATGTTGGCCATCCCAACAACTTACCTTGGTAGATTAAAGGAATTTTAAGTCCTTCTGGTGCAGAAACTGGATTGTGTTAGTATATAAATATCATATGTGTATTGTAAATGTTACTTCTGGTACTACACCAACGAATCCGGGATATTTTGTCAAAATATAATTTTATTTTAAAGTGATGGATAATAGAAATCCGTAGTTTACTTCTAATTATGTTATTAAGGGTTATCAAGGTGTGCATTAAGCAGCCAATCTCACGTAATTCCAGGTTGTCGATTTCCTTCACACCGATTTAATGGGTGGAGTCTGGCGGGTGACCAATGACGTACAGTCACATGGCCAGGCACTGACCAATAGGCCTACACTCACCTTATACCGATGGTGCAGCTGAATGAAACTACAGTGTTTCTGACTCAGGAAGTACAAACTACTCAAAAAGGGGGAGGGGTTGTGGATTCAGACCATGCCCCTACAATTTTTAGTATTTCCTAGACCATTAACTTATTTTGAGATGTATATCTCAAATATAGATATACTTTTACATTTCTCTGACATATTCGGTAGGTGTGTATTGGATACATCCATCTGTGTTCTGGTTATTTTATATTATTTTATATCCTGTTATCCATCACTTTAAATCTAGATAAGATGGTTTACATTGTATTACAGGTTAGCGCACTAGAGCCGCTGTTCTGTACTTCCTATTTAGTATTTTTAATTAATTTACATCTTATTTGATATGAATGCCATTACGTACCTTTAGCTACATCTAAAAATAGACTCTCACCGTATCTGTTACTATGGAAAAAAACACCTTGACACCAAGTGAATCACCTGAAGGCAAGATCTATCTATCTTAACATCCTGACAATTGTTCTCTTCTAACATATGGCAGGTTTACTTAGCAAATGGATGATTATTGGGACGATGTTGCTCAAGGCAAACAATAAAAGACTTTGAAATAATTCCCTGGGATTGAGTTGTCACTGTGCGATTATGTTTGAACATCCCCTTTACAGAAAAAGCAAAGCTGCTACTCATAATATCTTATAAAGTATAGTTAAAGTAAGAGTAATTTATTGATTCTGCAGGGGAAATTTGGTTATCAAAACAGTGGCAGCACAGTGCAGAGAGCATACATGAATAAGAAAAAAATAAAAAAGCTTGAATAATAATTAGATAGGATAGAACAAAATATAACAAAGTACCTAACAGATGTTTGGGGCTGTACATAAATAAAACCGTACAATGCTTGTAATAACGCATTAGTGCTCATAAGGCGGTTGAATAAGGGTTTCAGGAAGATTTCACCCAAGGTAAATAGTTAATTTACTTCATCAAAATACCTCCCAGTCTGTTATTGCTCTCTGCTGTTATTGCTACCTAAAAGCTAGCCCCAAGGAGCTGAATGTTAATTCACCACAAGCTCTGTCAAGTGCCGTTGAGGAACAGAAGCAGACAGACAGACATGTACAGAAATGTTCAAGTCACGATGAATATGCACATTGGCATATTGCCTCCAAGGTCAACATTAGCTTGAGACTTGCAGTAGAAGTAAACAACACACATCTAAGGAGTTGGGCAGCTGTGTTGATGAATAGGCCACTGTTAATAATGCCCCGTCTGTACTATATGGACACCTGTGTCCTGCGATGACACCTCTGAGATGGCTTTATTAACCTGTGAATATGAATGACACATCATACGCCATCAGAGGAGAATCATTCAACATACAAAGGATTTTGCGAGTAAATCAATTGATACTTTTTCTCCTTTGGCGCTTAAAAATGAATTAAATTGTAAGTGTCACCACGTTATTTTAACACAAAGTACAATTTAAACTTGAACAAAAATAATATTCAAACTGCACTAAAATCCCAAACTCATCTTTGACATGTTAACTCAATGTCAACGTTATTTAATTGTGTGTGGTATAGCAGAAAATAGTCTATAAAGAATAAAGTGTTTATTGAGTCAAGGTCTTGCACACACAATGTTGTAATTATGAGAAATACCACTTTCTCACCAATATAATTAGGAAAATAGAGAACTTGTACAATAAAGCTGTTCATTTGGGAGTGATGGGTTTCATCTGTAGAAGTCTGGGGAGACCAGTGGCCCAGGAACGTGTGAAACACTGGAAGGAATAATAAAACGTTTGGCTGTGACTGTCCAGAAGATATCCTAGCTGCTTGTGGCGTTTAACTTTAGCGTTCCTCTCATTCCCCCACCGTTTCATAGCACTTCAAGGGAGGAATAAATATCATGGTGCTGTACCACTATAACGCTGGTTTTACATTTCACTTCAAAGTTGAATGTGGAAAAATACTACTTTTTCCCTTTTATGTACGACTTTAAGAGATCAAAATGTTTCTTATGTTGTGCCTGGCAAAAGCAATTTACCACCTGGCCCTTAAGTGTTTTACTTATATTGTCAGTTTTCCCCTTTCATTTGCAAACGCCACTCACGCTGCCTTGAGAATAGAACTACTTCTCACCGTCACATTGAATTCTGGAACTCTATAGCGGAGGTTGTTTTTCTTTCTTTTGTCTTCTGCTTTCTGTCTGTCCAGCATGAAAATATATTTGGTGAAAGATTTTCAATGTAAGATGTTAAGATGTTGGAAAACTGAAAGCTGTAACCTGGTCTAGACATACCACACACATACACACACACACACACACACACAACCTCTTAAAACATTTTTCCTCTTTCCAAACTGCAAGTGGTAGTTAAAGCGCTGCATGCACTCTGTACTAAGACCTGTTTGTCATCTGGAAGTGAGACGGTGGGCATTAGCTTCCCTGTGAGCCTCACACAGCGGACACGTCACACCACGTCTTCCAAACATGACCACACTCAAGCACACTCCACAGCATCTGCATTACAGATACAAACAATATATGGTGTTTGACCATGTGTGTGTGTGTGTGTCACTCTACAGCCATGCTATGAGCGTGTGAAGGACTGGCTGAATGAGAACCTGGTGGCCCTGTGGATCTTCGCCCTGTGCACGGCCCTCACTCAGGTAACCGTGACAACACACCTGAAGTATAACCCCCCCAGTGAGAGAGTATCTGTTTCAAGTTTGCTGCACCTGCCTCTGCAGGAGGGGAAGCAGAGAGGGAGGAGGCCTGTTATTTTGGTGGTTTAGTTTCAAAATCTTCCTCTCTCTCTCTCTCTCTCTCTCTCTCTCTCTCTCGTCGTACCTACAGCTACTGTAAGTCCATGGTGACTTAATCGATTTGTACACTGCAACCAGATGCACTTTGCTAGTTTATCCAAATGTGACAACTGTTAATTAAGTCGCTTCAGGAAGTGTTTTACACCAGTCAAGCATTGGAACACCTTTCAGATAAATTATAAGTTCAGAATAGATGAATTAATACTCAAGTGTGGCAGTGCATGTTAACATCATCTTTCGATGCTAAATATTGTTCTGTTAATACCTGCCATGACTGGTGCAGGCGTATGGAGCTGTCTGGCCTCGTAGGGCTTGCTTCTTCTCTGCCACATAAAATGTTTGAATGTGTGAAATTATGTTTCTTCTGTGGTGTTGCATGTTGTTCACAGTGTATGTCATTGTATTGTATTGTATTTTATTGTATTGTATGCTCCTGCTGTCTTGGCCAGTGCTCTAGTGTAAAAGAGATCAATGACACCAACTTGGTTAAAAGGTACAAAAATAAATCAAATGAATGACGGCACAAAGACATTTCAACCGTGGTATCTTCTGGTGATATCTGAGGACTTCATCACCAGTATGATATATTATTTAGTTTGTGGGTATTGCATTTGTACTGTTGGTTATGGTTCATTTCATGCCAAAGTTACCTCTAGATGAGTGGTTCACATGTGTCATTAGTCATTAAGTCACGACCCAAAAATAAAGAAATGTCATGTACTGTTAAAAACATTGAGTGAACAAAAAGCTGCAACAACTGGGGCTAAACTCAATGAAATAGTAAGACATTGAAACATGAATTAACATTAGTTCATTCAGCGGCTTCTTCCAAAAGATTAAAGGGTAACTTTTGAACGTGTTTTTCGTGTTTTTCAACTTGGACCCCATTTTCCCATCATTTTGAGTCTAACTGACTAATGGGGACAACATTTTTTTTAATTAGTCCAGTATTGAGCAAAATGTCTGCATTGTAACCCTGTTGTTTGACTATTTAACTGATTTTGACAACTTGAGACTTCCCCTTGAGCGACACTTGGTTCAACACAATAACAAACAAACCGGATCAAGCTAAAGGTAAAGAAAGAATCCTTTACATAATGTTATCAATCACTGAGCTTGTTAGGGGCAAAAACAAGCACTTTTAGAGGACATACATTGATGGGCACTATTGCCCCAAAGGGTTACAATGCAGACGTTTCGCAGCTGTGTCCTCGCTCAATACTGCACCAAATTCAAAAATTGTTGTCCGCATTAGTCAGACCCAAAATGATGGGAAAACAGGGTCCAGGTTGAAAAATCCCGACGTTACCCTTTAAGGTTTGGCATACGCACTGCGACCCAATCTAAATGCCCTCGTGACCCACGTATGGGTGGCGAACCACCAGTTGAGAATCACTGCTCTTGATGACAGCAGCAGCAGTTCTATTCAGCTGTCCTCTAGTCGTGTGTGTGTGTGACGGAATGTCTTCTCTCTTACTCTGCAGATACTGGGCCTGGTCTTCTCCATGACTATGTTCTGTCAGGCGGTGAAAGTGGAGACCTTCTACGCCTAGTGTCGGCAGCTAACGCCC
>OMKP01080904.1:0-15039 GCA_900302375.1 Bathygadus melanobranchus
TATTGCAAGCATATCCACGTCAGCACACCGTTCGCCCATCATCACACAAGATCAAAATGTTATAACGTATTTACCCAATGGCGTCATAAATGTCGCCCATCTCAACAGCATTCGGGACCCAGCCTTTCGGAAGGATTTTATTTTTCGTTTCCTTTGTGTAGGTTAAGTGGGGGTGCTGGCAGATTGGTTGTATGTTCCCAAAACACTATCGACATGAATTCCATGAATTCTTCCATGACTTTGGTTGACAGTGACGGCACAACGCTTCAAACAGAAACCAGTAATTGTTCAAAACTCAGATGCCGATTCGCACGGGACAAGTATTACCAGATGACATCCGAGTTAGTCGAATTATGGTACATTTTTTGGGCAGTAATTATCGCCGACGTCGTCAGTAAAAATGACCGACATGGTCGATTCGCGCGGGATTAACACCACTTATGTGGTCTGATAATAATTACTTTTACCAGACAAACTCAGGTAATAGTAGTCCTGTGCGAATAGGGCTTTAGTCTGCCTTTGTAGCCAAAGTCATTTTGATTATTTGTAGATGGACAACCAGATTGACCGGCAGTAAAGGAATCTCTTTCAACCATCCACAGCTATTGCATCTATTTAAGTCTGAAGAATTGGTGACTTCACCATGAACCTAGTGACACTTTTTTTGACACCATGTCCAGGCCTTTAGAATATGTTTGTCCTTTACTGACAAATATATAGCTGGACATAACTTTTGCTAAATGGTGTTTCAATGTGCCTGTCTTCATTATTTGATGTATATCTATTGAGGATCTTCTCTGATACCCTATATTTTATAGATTATCCAAAGCGCTTTACATTGCCTCACATCACCCATTCATAAACACTAGGGATGGGTCATTAAATTATAAAAAAGACGCTCTACCTCCTGAGCTACTGCTGCCCCAATACTGGGTTTGGTTGTGGTGCATCTCTAGCTATAATGCAACCCAAAACCAAACTATAGAGCTTTTCTTTGTTTTTAAATGACTTAAATTGTTCACAAAAATTAATTAATTAAGAATTAAGGTGAAGAATAACAATGGGCAATTAATTGAGTTGCCCAAGTTAAACATCAGGTCCCAACACCTCCCTCTTACTAACCGTTGATCTCCTCTCTTCCCTCTTGAGGTTTTTACACTGCAGGAGGTGATGTCATCATCACGCTGGTCATGTGACACCAGTGAGGAGTCCTTTAAGCTGTTTGTGTGTGTGTGTGTGTGTCAGCTGTCTTGGCTAGCAGGCAAGGCTGTCTGCTGGCATGCACTTGTCTGGCTGTCGTTTGCTCCATATTTGGTTCTAGTGGATGGGCCTCTCTCTTGCTCTGCTTTCGCCACTCCTGCTCTGAGTATTTAATGTCAGCCTGCCTGCCTGGAGGACACTCTACAGGGCTGTCCAACAGCACTACTCATTGATACATTACATTATGTTAGTGCTGTAACAACTCAATATTGTTGTGAGTATAGTGACAGTTGATGGTGCCTAGTATTGAGTTTTTTTCCTCCCAACTCTTGAATTTTTTTTGTTCCATTCATTTACAGAAGTGTGGAAAAAATACACATGAAAACCACCAACTACGCTGCCCTTTGAACCTGTTATCAAGCCACTTCAAACGATAGTTTATCTGTAGTTGTGAGATGTGTACAGCCCAAGTGTTCATTATGCTACCAGGCCTGCTTTTGAAATACTCCCGAGCCTATTTTGAATGGTATATACTTTAGGTGGAGGTGGGTGCATAAAACCTTATTTAATATATGGCGGTGTTTATTTAGGGGAAGTATTGGGAAAAGGCACAACTCACTGCCCATACGCTTTCTTATCTAGAGAGATTACTGTACCGTGATTAGTTTTATCATGTCTATTATAAATGAGCTGAAATGGCATAAGTGACCTGTTCTGAATGTACAACTCTACTGTGCTTAGTGGCTGGTGTGTATGACATGTTATTATTATGGATTTTTAGCAGTTAACCTTTAACTAAAATAATATAATATATTGCACATGTACAAATAAAGGCCCCAAATATTTGAATAATCAAAGTCATAATTTGTGTGTGCTACTTTGCCTTTAAGATTGACGTTACCTTTAATCAGCCAGGTAACCTTACCCTGTAATCTTAAGGCGTTCTGTTGTTATTGTGTCTTTTAGCTATATACATCCATGCTTTTCAGCAAGTAGCAGCTTTGGCTTTTTCCCTTTCAACAGATTAGGTTTCTGGAGTGGTAATCTCCACTCACTAGTACATTGTAACTAGGGATGGCCGTTTCAAAAATACTATTCCATATACACTGGGAACTATTCGAAGACCCCCCCCATACATACGATTCAGTTGTAAGCGCTGTCCATGAATCTTTTGTCCATGAGTTTTACAGAGTGCGCAGCTCGCTTGGATTGTCATGGTATCGTTTCTCCAGTTTTGCAGTAATAGACTTTCTTGACGGGACCGTAAACCTGCGCTCAATAAATGCCATCAAACTTCAACAACCCTCGTCTTTGACAAAGCTGACGGGAAGCATGTCTTTCACTGTCAATTCCGCACAGAACCTTTTGACGACTGCAGTAGTCTTTGTGTGTTTACTGTACAGTAGCATCTAGTGGCTAGCCCATCTAGGGACTAGCCCCATCTCAGCGCTGTAGCAAATGCTATACTGCTTTCGTGCGGAAGGCGCCGGTAAAACAAGGGAAAATATACTTTTTAAGACGAGACAATAGTCACAACTATTCGATTTTTAAAAATAATTTAATGACTATTCGAAAATCATCCCTAATTGTAACACAAGACAGACAGACAGACAGAGCTGTCAAGATTTGTTGTCACTGGGAGCACTACAACAATAACAAACGATAGCCTGTTAGCATGCATTGCAACTCATAATTGTAAAGCATACTCCAACAGCCAGTAGTTGTACATTTCATTGCACACGGAAATTAGGTTTGAACAATGTTAATTTGAAGCGAGGCACGCAACATTACAGGTTGATAGGACATTGAAAATAATGGTTACTAAAGATGTCAATAAAAGGTTGTATTGACTTATTGCCCTATCCTTTCAACATCAGAGCTTCTTAAATGGGCACCAGTTGAGGGTGGTGGTCTAAGCAATGCAAATAGTAGCCCCTAGCCCTGTGCACTGCAAGCCTCGACAGCTGGCTGTCATGGATTGGACATTGAGAAGCGTGGAGAATGCCCAAGCAGTGTTTAATGAAAAGTGTAGCTTGTGTGTGTCAAGAATGAATTAAAAAAATGTCAAATAAGAAGAGATTTCTACGGCACTTGACACTGGGACTCATACCGGTGATCACATCTATATTGCCTCACTTCAGATGGCTAATTCTGCAGTATTGACTATTTAATGTAGGGACGCACGATAAATCAGTCCGATAAATTATAGGCAGAGTATTGTCCACTGTTGATTATTGTACATTTATTCTTATTGGTTAACAGATAACCCACGTCAGTTAAGGGTCAGATAAAAGACAAAATTAGCATCCCTATTGTAGACTGATCCACTTGGCTCTGTTGGCAACCTCTGAATGAAAAGTAAAAGTGGCTTTACTTCATTGTTGTTCTCATTGATGTGTTTTTTCTTTCTGGCCTTTGCTAATGGACCACGACCTGCCACTATTTGCTGGTGTACTGTCCTATCTGACCTGGTAGTACTGTGTGGTGGGGGGGTTGGCACAGTCTGGAGAGAAAGCTCCTGTTCCCATCAGCTGTCCCAGCTACTCTGATGGCCACATGCTGATCAGCAGCTCACAGCTGGACCTGCTCATTGCTCTTCCCTAGCTCGGACACGTAGCTTTACTGATCTATATCAGAGTCCAGGAGCAAATCTTGGTGTTGGGAATTCCTGTATGGACTCTGTTTAATCTCTCTTAAGATTTCCTGGCAACTAGGAATGCTTGTAACTTGTTCTGTTCTAATTGCTCTCTACCTTCAGCGATATATTGTTGTCTCCCTCGTTCGACAAATGTGTTACTTTTTGTAAGTCGCTTTGGATAAAAGCGTCTGCCAAATGCTCTAAATGTAAATGTAAAATTTCCTGTTGTGCTCAATTAGACGTTTTCGATGACAACATTCACAATATCTACATTGTCTGCAGTATTCTAATATGGAAGTATTTCTCATAAACAAACCATACTGTCCAGCCCTAACGCTAGGTGTCATGTTCTCAGTGGTTACTAGGGTAACAGTTCCCATAAGAACATCTAAACATCCAGGATGGCATGCACAGGTCTGTTCGCGAATGTCCCGCTTTGGGAAGGGAAAAAAAGACTTTCTGGAGTAGATACGTAGTTATTATTAACAGTGATACTTAGCAGAACATTAGCTAACGTTAGTGATTGCAGCTCTGAGTGATCGCTTGTCAGTAGAGAACATAACGGTATAGAACGGCGAGCAGAGAGAGGGATCAGTTCATCCTGCAGTGTCATTTAAGTCTGGGAATATTAAGACTCTGCATGGACAAATGAGATGGCAAAGTGATGAATCAGCCAGCATCCTTGACGTGCATTAGGTATACTAGTGGGAGCACGTCAATAAACATGTTGAACTGTTTATGGTGATATCATCCAATTGTAACTCTGGCCAGTGTGAGGGGAGTGAAGCTGGCAGGGCTAGACCTAAACAACAACTAACTTAGTCCTCCTTTTTTTTTTATCCTATCTTTTCCTACACTGTTCTGGTTTTTACACACCAAATTGTCTTTTATATACTTGTGTTGTTTTTCTACTGTTATCTTTACCCACACTATTGGCTTTTATACATCAAATAGTTTTATCACTATATTTTAAAACCTGTTGGCTGACTTATTTCACTGCCTTTGTAAAGCACTGTAACGATGATTTGGATGTTGATTTTGGTCTATAAAGATTATTATAGTAACTCCCTTCACCCAACATTTTTGGAAAGATGTAAAATTGTATAAGTGCCAAATCTACTTTTTCATGCTATGGCATGGACAGGGAACAGAAATCTAGCTAGATAGTACCGAAGCAGTCCGTGACTCACCTGAACCACTACCACCCCTGGTGCTTACTCCTTGATTTGTTTGTAATCTGATCAATACCTCAGCTGTCAATTATTACAGCTGGGCGGTTACACAAAATAATTTGTTGTTTGAACTTAAACACACACACACACATACACACACATATTCCCCTATTCATCACATGCGCAGCCAACATGTCCTTGAGTGTGAGGAATAAACGAACAGCCTTATCAGAGCCTGAGTCTGGTACACAGTGGCTTGATAACACCCACCTGTCAATTGTTGCTGTTCAGAAGGTGCTTTCTCACCTAAGAACAGACTCTATGTACATATAAGAATGGCTAGTATTGATAGGTGTAAGAACATTTCTGTCACAATTGCATGAATCAAGGATTGGATTAGGGCTGCCACTAACGATCATTTTTCTATTGATTAATTTTCATCCAAAAACGTACAATTAATTCAGATGGCTTTGCCTTTGACTGAGTGCAAGAGATGAAGAAAGGAGAATAACATATATTATTTAACATGTAATTCTTTAATGTAATATATAGAAATATTCCCTATGTTCCTATAACTTAAACCTTTCATTATATTGATCACAATGATTCCATCTATGACATTCCCTACACAAAGAAATACGCTTAACATAATTGCAGAAACAAAATAATTATTTGAGGTATACGTCCCAATAAGCCCAGTGCTCACACACCGTCAATCAACATAGAATAAGCCCAGATTCTAGCCAATGGAAAAAGAAGGTAGGTAGCAATATCTGTCAAAATAATCGCTATTTGATTTTTTTTTCTAACCATTACTGCCGTAAAGAAATTGTCAACCAATTCTTGGCCTTTGGTTGCCATCAGTGGCCACCACTTTTTAACATAAAAACAAGTACAGCAATACATTTTTTTGCATTAGTGATATTTAAATATTGCTGTTACAGTTGGAACCAGAACACTGCACATGCGTTACGTTGACTGCAGAACCAGCCAACACTGCATGTGCGAGACAATGGGAAACAAATAAAGTTGTTGATGGGTTAGTCAAACTTTTCATCCCAGTCAATATCACAAACTAATGTGCAAATTGATTGAACTGACAAAAAAGCAGATGAACCTGAACGAAAAACAAATAGGACCTTTTGTGAAGTCTTGTGAGGCGAAGCATCCTAGTATTTTTGTGCAGGATGGATAATTATACTGCAAAGCATCTACAGCATACACTTTGTGACACATCAAGTTAGCACATCCTACAGAACCACGGGGCGAGACAAGTACTGCAGCTCGACGCAACACGAGCGGGCAGCACCACAACATAATGAGGAGAGCTGGCACACCCATTGACAGGCAGAGGAACACCGCCATTCCATTTTCACCACACTAAACTAAGTATATTGTTAGGTTACTGCATTAAAGCGTTTTATTAAAACATTATTCATGTCACATTTTCATATTAAGCTGACGTATAAATGCTTAGTATCTTAATCACTAAAAGTGAGTTTCGACAAACAAAAGCTAATGCCTGGTTGCCAGCCTGGCAACCACTTTTAACGTGGTTGCCCATCTGTTTTCTTTTTGGGTGAATAGCACTAGTCCTGCTGTGCAGTCACATCAAAACTGAATATTGTTCAGACCACCTTACTTGTTCTCATGCTACGGAAGCTGTGTGTCTTCGGAAACTTTTAGGCTACATTGAAGCTCTGCCGTAACAGTCAGACTCGAAGTGGACGTTCACGCAGCAATCCTAAGTAATATAGAAGTTTTGCTTTTTGAAAATGACACCTTTTGTTTTAACAAATGTAACCGCTTTAGAAATTAAAAGGAAAAAACATATCTTAACAAACACGTGATCCTGCAGCATAGGTCTCCGCCGGCTCCGATTCAGACGGTGGACAGATATGCGTGAAAGTTGTTCTTCTTTTAAACAATTACCGGTAACCATTTTGTTCTCAAAATGTCCACACTGGTGTAACACTACTGTGTGATTGGCCTACAGGGTGTTTGTCTTTTCTGACGATCCATCTTCCAGAACGGCACCTGCATGCTTTTTTTGTGTTTGTGCATGGTGGTAGTGCTGCTGTGAAATTTGTGCATTGTTAAAAATGTTGTGAAGCCAGGTGTTGCGATGGTTTAATCACCCAGACTGTTGAGTGTAGTCCTGTAAGTTTAGAGAGCGAGGGAGACATTGTTTTATTACTACAGTGTTTTCCCAGCTGAGGTGAGTGAGATGCACTTTGATGTGTGTGTGCATGGTGCGGGTTTTCAGTCTGCAGTTTGTAGCCATCCCACTGTCTGGGTTTCATAATACTGTTGCTTCTGTTCCACACAATGAAATACGTACTTTCTGTTATTAACTCACGTGTTACTTTATCTTTATGCATGAGCTAATGCCACCTGCATTATCATCACAGCTGGATGAGGGTTAAGGGCTTTGTATTGCAAATGTTCAATGCCTGACTGTGGTGGGCTGCCTCAGTCTAATTCCTACCACCACAGTCTCCTTTGGATGCGATACTTTAAGGTCCCAAATAGTGAACAAACACTAATCGACATCACAAAAGCAGTAATCGTTATTCAGCCAACCACTGCATTAAACGGGGTACTGTACCAATACCATTTCAATACCCTTTCCAGTACCTTACTAAATGCTTGTTCTACAAATTACAAATCAATCTTCAGAATTGTCTACTTTTTAAACGGGCAAAATCCTGCCGGTTCTGGTCTTGGTCTGGCTGATCAACTGCTGCATCCCTAGTTTTGAAATGAAGGCATGTCACTGTCCTTTCAAAGCAACGTACACACATTTGTGCATTTGTTTTTTATTTGGCAGATAAATTAATACAATTTGACATGGTAAACTAAAGTGATTCAATTGTTGCAGATGCAGTTTCAGGAACTTTTGTTAAATCCTACCGCGGTTCTTTTTCAGTGGCAACCCCAACCCTGGGTCAGGGTGTGAGGTTGCGTGTGTGTGTGAATACATTGTACACTTTTCAGTTTAAGTATATATATAGTATACACCAATAAATCAATTGAATGTCACTTGACCCAGTTACATGAATCCACACCTCCCATTCTGTCAATCAAATGGCTTTTGCAATGCGTGTATCAAAGTGTACTCTGAAACTTTAGCAGAACTCCGGTTCATATGTTATATCTGCCAGCTCCATCGTTGGCAGTGACCTGAATAAGACATTGAATAATAACTGCTTCATGAGGCCCGCATGGTATGCTGTTCAATGGAACCCATGGAATGTTCAGGCACAATCCAAGCAAGCAAAACTTTCCAATTGTCATAGTGCAGCGGTCATGAAATTGAATGGTTAGTTTAGGAACCGGAAGACATATAATGTAACACAACTTTGTGTTGAAATTTAATCTCTAGCATTAATGGTTGAAGCCCCACTCGCTAAAGAAGCTTTCTTTATAACTACATATGCGAACAGAATTTTAGCTTGGAGATATTCTCTAATTGGAGCATGCTTTGTCATACATTAAACGTGACTATTTGGTTCACTTATCAAGTGAATGTGACCACAATTAAGTTTTTTTCCATTTGTTTGTATGAATAAGTATGGTGTACAGTACTATATATTGGCTATCGCCAATGCAGCTTGTTGGATGTTAATTTTACAATATATGTATAGTATATAGGCCTACATAATCTGCACAATATTGAGTTATATTTAGTAGTAGTACTAGTACTATTCAATTAACTGGAGAAGATGGGTCTTGTCCTCGTGACGATATCAGACAGTGGTGCCGCGAACACTTTGTTAAATTGTTTGTTGGATGTTTATTTTACAATATACGTATATTTCACATAAGACTTATTTATTCCGCATATGGAGTTGGCTGTGCAGCTGCGGCCAGTTTGTTGAAATGTGTTAATTTTTATTTTTTTTACAATACATAATTTACATATAATCTAGTTATATTGATTTAACATTCGGCCACATTGGAGTTGGATGTTTGGTGGGTAGAGTCTTCATGTGTGTACCCTGCATGTTCCCAGTCGTGTAGTGTGGACCCCCAACCCGCCAGATGCAACCGTAAGGGTGTAGTGTGTACTGCCGCGGTCACCCCCGACTAACAGTTGTGTAGTGGAGAGTGTCCTTAATCCCATTCCTTTCCTAACAGTTGTGTAGTGGAGAGTGTCCTTAATCCCATTCCTTTCCTAAGAGTTGTGAACCATTCTGTCCAAAGTACAAATCACTTGGAGCTAACATTGCTTAAAGGACAACGTGTGACCAAACCATGCTGTAACGGTCTCTCCTGGCTTCACTAAAACATCCTGTACCAATATCATTTGTAGATGGCTGAAAACACAACCACCATGTATCTAATGTTTTCCGATGGTGCTTATCCTCAGAATGTACAAATGTAGTAGAAAAGCTGTGTTTATATGGATCTTTGTAGCAGGGACCTTTAAGTCATATTCCACTCCAATAAACTACTTCACCATTTCGTAAATACTACAGGAATTGTTGTTTGCAATTAATTATTCATTACAGAAACTCTGAAAACCTTGTTTTATTTTGGTTGAAATCTGTCACATCTTATCATATCCTAGTGCTGCCCACATAATGGTTTTGTAAAGACTGTTGTAGAGAAGTTCTTAAAACAATACCATTTTGTCAGGGCTGATTGTCACCATCACAATTAACTTTTGCAACTTACTTAGTTGTTAACTTACTTGTACTGGCTAAAATCGTTTTCCTGTTATTTGAAAAGTGGTGTGTGGAAGCTAAATAGTCGGACATTGTTTAACTGGTTTTTGTACAAACTAACTGTACAAACTCACCATGGAAGACATCTCTGCACCCTTTTTAAAGGCCATGTCGTATCCTTTATTCAGACTTTGAAGTGTGTGTGTGTGTGTGTGTGTGTGTGTGCTCGCACCAAGCATGCTTGCTTAAGAGTCTTGGTGTACAAATGCATGTTGCAGTTAAATATCTCAGGTATTTGCACGGTTCATTCATCACTACATGTAGGGCGAAAGCTGCATAGTGTTGTAGCGAACTGCACTACATTTTGTATGCAACTAAAAGACAATATCTTAAACAGTGTCATTATTACTCAGCCATGGGTGCTCTGCATAGGTCTCTGCTGTAAAAGTCAAGGCCTGTCTGTTTTCTATTACTGTGCAGGCTACATTGCAGCATTTGTGATGAATATGATGCTAGTGGGACAGATGACTTTTTAACTATGGTCTCCCTACTCCCTCATCTTTCATCTTCTATTTCAGTAGTTTTGCAGTACAGTTCAAAATGCTGATTTTGTGTTTTTTAAACAGTGTGCTCGAACATATGAATAATAATCTGGTGGTATTAAGCCTGCAAATGGTGTTGCTCCTTATGTGTTATTTAATGAGTCTATCGGCCCTTTAGCGGTGGAATTTCCACCGATATGGATAGAACCCAGAATATTAGCGATATATCACTCAGGCCCTAATTGTTCCCCTTACCTTTGTCTTTTTAGTTTATAAACATTCACATTATGCATTTGGATCAATGTAGATTGAATATATCGTGTGCGTGCATGTGTGTGTGGTCTGGGCTAGCAAACTGATTACTTTTCCCCCTTTGAGAGATTGGTTGTGAGCGTTGATTGGCTCTTAGACCCATGTTATCCGTGACCTTATGCTGAACATGCAGAGATCGACCATCCACCGGCTCCTCTTACGATAACGCATGGCAAATATAATCTCTCCTCTCGTTTTGCGCGGGGTCTTTGAATTAGTTGGTAGCTACGGCTAGCAGATAACAGACGTT
Organism: Bathygadus melanobranchus; assembly: GCA_900302375.1. Lineage (NCBI taxonomy): Eukaryota > Metazoa > Chordata > Actinopteri > Gadiformes > Macrouridae > Bathygadus > Bathygadus melanobranchus. Next base: position 10,785 of record OMKP01080904.1, read on the forward strand.
GGTTTATTGTTTTCTACAGGCTAGCTTTGTGTGATGCTACATCAGAATTTTTTTTAATCTAATGTGTGGGAGAATTAATCATTTATTGCACTTCCACAAAATCATAAATATACACTGGTATGGCTGCAATATCGTGCAATTTCTGGTTGAACTTAAACCCTATGGTTTTATATAGGAAAATACAGTGGGCGACAGTAGCTCAGGGGGTAGAGCGGTTGTCTGGCAACTGGAAGGTCGCTGGTCCGCCTAGCTAATTGTCGAGGTGTCCCTGAGCAAGACACCTGCTCCTGACCAGCTGGTTGTTACCTTGCATGGTTGACACCCATTCATACACGTCGGTGTATGAATGGGTGAATGTGAGGCAAATGTAAAGCGCTTTGGATAAAAGCGCTATATAAATGCAGTCCATTTACGGTAAATGGGATCATTCAAAGGCCGATATTGCTTCATGTATGAATGTTGGCATGTGTTTAAGTGTCTGCCCAATGCCCTTTGTGTTCTCAGTCTAATGTTACACGTCTTCCTGTTTTGTATCCACAGAGCCCACAGGACCAACCAAGGTGGTGAGGGCAGGCAACCCACCGAGGCCCAGGCGAGGGGGAAAGGTACTGCGTGTGTGTGTGTGTTTTGTGTTTTACATACAATTATTTTTCTTTTTGTACAAAAACGTACAGGCTATTTTACTGAACTTTTATTCTGTTATTCTATGATGAATTTAACTATTAATAATTCCATTATAATGTTCGACAATGCATGACTGTTATCCAGACGATATGTAACTTTGCTTTCGACCTACATGTCATCATTATTTATTTATTTTATAATTGATTAAAACTTGGGTTTGGTATACTTCACCACAACAGCCTAAACACATATGTTGGCTGAGTGTAAAATATCAATTGTAAAAAGTCAATAACATAAACAAGTCAATTTGTTGTTGTTTTTTCATTCATGTATGATTTGGGACATTGATCTAGGTTGGAGATTTTGGAGACGCCAACAACTGGCCAACTCCAGGAGAGATTGCTACGAAAGACACACAGGTGGGTTCATCCCTTTGTTTAAACGTTGGCTGGCAGAGCTGATCAAGCATTACTAGTAGGGATGTCAAATCACACAAACACACAGGCGCAGGCACAGGCCTATTTCCCTGTCTGGATCGGAGCCGACGGAGACCGCTGCTGCAGAATTGCATTATCAACTGCTTGTTTTTTCCTTTAAATTTCTAAAGTGGTTTAGTTAATTAAAACTGATGTGGTGTTTTAATAACGCTTCATTAATCGGTCAGTCTGACTCGGTAAGGACAGAACTTCAATATAGCCGAAACGTTTCCCAAGACACACAGCTTCCATAGTATGAGATACAAATGAGTGTTTCTACACTATGCAAAGTTTTGATGAGATTGCACGGCGGGACTAACGCTACTCACCCAAACAGAAAACACTATTGTTGTCTCTATTGTTGTCTCTATTGTGGATGACGGATCACTATAAAAGGTGGTCAGATAAAAGGAAAACAGATGTTACATTCATGTTATGTCAGATGTTATATTCATGTTTAAATGAGCAACCCGTTATTAGTAGGTAGAGCTTTTATTTTTTTTTTAAAGGTATTTTTTGCTTTTATTAAAACCATTAACCTCCTTAACCACCTCCTTATATGCGACCATGGAAAACAAAATCCTACAACATTTAATAAATATTATTATTATTATTAGTCCTACAATCAGTTTAAAATCTGTCTGTCGGTCTTGCTGATTCTCAACCCATAGAACAATAGAAGGGACTCTTTCAGATAATTTTGCATCATCACATCAATTAACAGTTTAGTTACCGGTTAATTGGTATTGGCTATCGAAACCAAACTTAACCAAAACTGACTCCTACTAACTCCCTGTCCAACAACTCTGCCAGTCGGCCAGTTACTCATCAATGAATCATGAATAAGTAAATCAATACTTTGTCAAGTATTTCAATGTATCTTGAACAAGTGTGTTATCCTACTCCTCCCCTGCTAGCCATAGCAGTGTGTGGCCTGTGTATTTTGCAAAGCTAGGTGTTTTAGTGGTTGAAGGGTGTTTATTATGCAGCTACGCAGGACAGTCTTGCAGGCCCAGACAGACCAGTCTGTCAGATGCTACTGGTTAGGCTCTGTCCGCTCGGTTCACTGGCTTTTGTTTTCTTTTTTCTAGTTGCCTTTGGCCACTAACTTGGCATGGCCTGACGGTCTATGTGGAGATGCAACCAAGATAGCTGTTCTTGTTACATTGAATATTGGAAACATTCGGTCATCCAAGTGAACTTAAAAACAGGCTAATATTAACCTTTATTTTTTATATTGGTCCTATATCACACACATTTTAAGTCGCTGCACTTTATTCTCTAATGCTGATTTTCATTTTCATTTTTAAAAAGTGAATGAACTTAACTGCCACTGAGTAATTTGACACTGTGAACCACCATGCCTTACTATGTTCTGTGACAGGATAGCATGGCACCTGTTCAGAAATCTACCATTAAGCCCCCGTGTACTACATCTGCTATCTACCCTTTAAAACCGCTGGAAACTTCACAGTGCTGGATTCCCGTGGAACGCCAATACAGGGAGACGTGGCAGTATGAATATTGTTTTCTACAGCAATGGAACCAAGTGTCACGCCTTTATTTGGGTTGTCTTTTATTTTCCTGGACCCAGGCGTCCATTAGGGTTTAGATGATTGTGTGGCGAATGTGATGTGACCTCTCGTCTTGCAGTAGTAGCAGCAGGACTAGGCCATGGGGGCAGGGGGCAGGGTTCTATTTCTGACCCGTGTCACTAGCGGAATGACCGGGCTAGCACCCACCCCTCCCCCATCTGGGGCGGGGCGTTGTAAGGAATTAAAAATGACTATGGGAATACATTATTCTCTCTCTCGCTCTCATATTAAAAAATCTAGTATAGAATGTAGTGTTATCAGTTTGAAATACTATCATAAAAATATATTCATATCACAATATACAAATGTTATGTCACTGTCTTATAGTAATGAATTAATTGTTATTACTTCTTAGACTGGTTAAGGTACATGAGGGACAGGCAGAGTGTTCCTGCATTTGTGACAAATGCTGATGTAAGAAAATGTAGGTCATAGCATGTGAGCCAGGAATAACCAGGGTTGGGTGTAGGGTCTGTGGAGCTCAGGTAGCTGGGCAGGGGGGCTGAAGGCTCGGGCCAAACCCCAGGGAGGGATATCCTTTTAGGGATCCCCCTCCCATAAAAGTGCCCCTAGGATGTGGCTGTTGCTGCTATTCTTAGGCAGGTCGAGAGTATGCGGCTCTCCACGTAACATTTAAAACTGTAAATCACTTGCATAATCACACCGTGTGAACTGGGAACTGAAATGAGATCCGTCCAGTGGCAGGTCTTTGTGGTGGTGGTGGCTTGGCTGCAGGTGGGCTCGAGTGCAGGGGGCACTCGTCTTCTGCTAGTGGTTTACTCACTGTCTACTACAGTGCAGTCCTGTCAATTCTCTCAATTACTAGGTTAGCTTTCACTTTTTTTGTTCTCTACGGCCATCACTTTGTTTCAAGAAATGGGGTAAAAATAAACTGAGCCCTGTGTGGATGTTTTTTGTTTTTTCCAATATAATGCCAACAAAGTCTCACATTGTTATATTGGAGGAGGTTGTCTTTATAGTATAATATAGTTTCTATTCAAGATGCTGGTCTTCGCAATCGTGAATGACGCTCCCTTCTCTCTCTCGTTTGCTCTCTTTTGGTGGATGTTTCTCTTTGTGTCCAGGGTGGGGCCACGCACGCACACACTGTGCTGTAGATGTGATGAGTTTGTCATGTCTGTTCTCCGACTCCTTCAATGGATAGTTTAAACACCTCTGCTCTCAGCACTGTTACGAGACACACGTGTTTTTTTCTCTTTCGTTCTTTGTCTCTTGCTCCCTCTGGGCGTGTTCCCTAATGCCTCCAACTTCCCTGCCCAAAAGAATGTCAACAAAGCAGCTGTTGTCTGTCTCTAGGCTTTATCCCATAATGGTATCCCCAAAGGATGCTGCGATCTCCATGTGCCAATACTTGTGTTGTTAGTCTCGACAAACGGCATTTAAAAACAGATTTTAGGGTCACCAAGAACATTTGTTGCATCCCATCAGATCCAAAGTGTAATTACTGTCGCGTATCCAGGGGAAACCGGCAAACTGGAGCACACGGGGTTCAGTTTCACAGGTCTGCAGCGATGCTATTGGCTCCAGCAGTGGAGTAGT
>OMKP01080906.1:0-12187 GCA_900302375.1 Bathygadus melanobranchus
GTCGAATTCTCTCTAATTAGCAAACGAGAGATCCAGGGCAATTACAGAATGCTAAAGAGAATATTGAAATCAGTTGTCAAATAACGTACATTGTGTCTTTTTTTCAGGCGCTTGTAATGAGCTGGAAAACTTTTTGATTTCCTGCCATGCCTGAAGGCAGTTATAATTGTTCATCGCGAGACATTTTGAACGCAGTGCGAAACTACGAAACCAATTCCAAAAGTTGCAGCACCAACTTGTTCCATTGTTATGTTGATTGGATGCTTTAACCAGAAGTTATGTTTTGTTTTGTTTTGTGTTAGAAGGGATGTAGTTGCAAGATGCAGCGATCAGGGTAGTACATCCAATTAAAACAGCACAAAAAGATGAGAGTAATAGTGATGTGTGAGAGTGTGTGCGTGTGCGCGTGTGTGAGTGAGACAGCGAGCGTGAAAACCGACATCATCTAATGCACTTCATCTCTGTAAAAACTCCATTTTCAAAAAATGTTTTTGCTCCCAATTGACCCACACGTTTTACCTGCTACCATTAGCCGCTAAAGATCACGTCGCACAGTGATAAATATCTATCACGATGTAAGTCTGTTTGTGCATTTTCGTACAATTATGGCTAAACTATTATTAATTGGGCCTCGTGGTTATATTACCAGTAGAGAGATTTGCATTGCTAATATGAAACATTAAACTATTTCATCCTCAGTCTTTGGCACTCTGGGGTGTAACTGCCTGTCCAGAACTAACACTTTCCTTTACTGATGCCTCTGTTCTCACACTGAACTACATCGTCTATTCATCTATTTATTATGGGCTTTTCATTTATTTATGGTGTAATGTATCTGTGTCCGTCTAAAAAAGGAATGTTTGAAGAGGGCTGTATCATAAAAGTTTGTCTGAAAACAAACTTTTCTTAATGTTCTGTAAGATTCACGAGTACGTCTTCATCAGCATCCAATGGCTGCTGTTTGATTGGAGTTGGAATCTGTTTTACTTTTCTGTTCATGTAACTATTCTTTGAAGCTAGCCCATACAAGAAACAACGCCAAAGAGACGATTCCACGGAGGTTCGCAAAGCATGAAGGCTATTATTAGTTTATAAAGCATTTTCTTTCAAAGTGGAAAAATAGACTGGACTGTTTGATGTGTACCAGCTATCCACTTCTGGGTAGGTAAGACAATCTGTTTTACTCGGCAGTTGTGATAGTGTTTTCGGAGTAGAGCCCCTCCCATTTTTATCGATCGCTGATTGGGGATAGGATGGGGATTCCACCAAGATGCGTGTTCAATCTTGAGTTGAAGGCTGCCATTATTGCCTGCAATAAGAAATGACATACTCTTTAATAGAAAATTACAAATGTAATGTATGCCACCGTATTATTAATGGCATGGTGTTCTAAATGTAACAACTGTTTAAATTACACTGGCGCTGTGCGTGGCCTAGCAGACCCAGGGAAATAACGCTGAGCAACGTGGGTTGAACTCATTTGGGTGTCGGGTTGAACTGTCAGACTGCTGGGAACAACCCACAGAGAGATGCTCGGCCCCAACGGTACGCTATAGGCATCGCTAATCACACTGTGGATGCTCTTGACTCCCACTATTGACCTATTAAATACTACTGTTGTTATACTATATCGCTGTTGTTAAACTGGAATATTATACTGCAACCACAACTGTACTTTTAAATTATAATTGTAGTGATTATAACTCGGGGAGACTCAGACTGTGGAATACGCTCGCTGAGCACAGGGTTGGCTCTAAAGACGCACTTGTACATCTATTTTTACGAGAAGTGCGGGAATATAAATCATATTTGTCCTATTAAAACGGTTTTGACAGATGTCTGAGTGGGCAAAAAAAAAAAGTGTGCTAACAAGGAGAACTTGTTCTGATAACTTTCCCGTGAGCGTATTCTTTGGCACCAATGAAAGCCGGGAGAGCAGTTGTGATTAGACAGCTCGCTGGGGAAGTCGGTCCAGCACATTCCATCATTGTACGGCCGGGACACGCCTGGGACATGTTGCTGGTGTTGTTGTGCATGACTAGATGTATCTGCTCGCATTGAGGTCTGCCCAATGCACAAAGATCCAGTTATGTATTAGGTTTGAAGGTGGGTGTGCATTTGCAATTACGTTTAGGGCGGTTTTATCCAAAGTGACTTACAATAGGTACTTAGTACAAGCGTAGCAGTTTGACCATACTACACGACACTAAAAGTGGCTTCTGTTGGGCTCCTCCATAATTAGGACACTGGAAGGTGTTGAATTAAACCGGTCTATTGCAGAGTTTGCAACCACCAATTCGACTCAACTATTGCCCCATCCAACCTGCGCAAACATCAGCCACGCTTTGCATACAACAATGCATCAACAATCACTTAACAGGTGTGAATATCGGATCTGAGCAACACCTTGAGCACCAAGGTTTATTATTATTTCCCCCCCACACCCCCGAAGCCTCGTGGGGCCATTTCACATCGTCAGGCCCCGGGGCTAGGGACGTGCATTAACACAGCAGTTGGCCACTGATAATGTTGTAAAAATCCCTAACTGTTCATGTCTCTCTCTCTCTCTCTTACGATCAGCTGTGACACTGGCTCTTGCCCTGAATGGAGTCTTCACAAATACTATCAAGTTAATAGTTGGCAGGTATGCTAATCAAACATGAAACTCTGTTTCCAGGTACTAAGTAGTGTAATAACTGCATTCTCTATTAAACTGAATACAAATCACGATACGTTTTGCAGCAAACTAAATAAAAGTGTGCAGAATGAGTTTCTAAAGTCTGTTTTCTTTGTATGTGACAGGCCCAGGCCAGACTACTTTCACCGCTGTTTCCCAGACGGGCAGATGAATCCCAAGATGCTTTGCACCGGGGTACCAGAGCTGGTGTCGGAGGGCCGCAAAAGCTTCCCAAGTAGCCATTCCTCCTGTGAGTTACACGCCGCGACCGACGGCCCGTGGCGCTAGCATAGCCGCTTATCCGCTAGCATAGCCGCTTATCCGCTAGCAGAGTTGTGCACAGCTAAAGTGTGTTTTGACGACCTGACTCTAGATATCTGATGATTATAACGTGTATTACGCCCACGGTTGTTGGCTGTTTTAAGTTTGTGTTTGAAAATGGTGAAATGTCAAAAGTTCATCGTAGCAAGAGGCTAGTAGTCATTCTGGGATTATTTTGTAGTGGCTGCCAGTTCATATTGGGCTCTGCTCTCGCTGTTTGGAGGAATTAAATTCACTCCTTCTGTTTCACGGCCTTCCTTCACCTCCTTCTAATGCTGGGCGACCACTTAGAGAATACTGCCTTCCCAGATGTCCGGCAATGTGTTTATTAATTCATGTGTTTTCCCTCTCACGTCTTCACAACATTAAAAAACAAATGCATTACGTTTATTGCTTTTGTGCTTGCTCCGTACAGAGATATGAATATTGGTGATTCAACAGAGAGCTGGAACAGTGACTTTATGAAGCAAGAATTGGTTGGAGGAGATAAGACATCTTAATAACGCGTACGACAGGGTTGGTGGTTCAGGAATGTCAAACCTTACTCTAACAGTTACACTTCCCTGCTGCTACTCTCTAATCGGAAAAGAATTTCCCTAAAAGTGATATGGTGATACTGCTCTCGGTTAGAAATGAAAAGAAAGCAGTTTGCTTCGGGATGTGTCCCTAATGAAGTCTTTGAGCATCGAGAGGGACACACAGTTACCTCTGCCTGCTCTCCCGGTAATACAAGCCCCAGTATATCTTTGTTCATCTTTTCTGTCTTTTGAGTTGTTGCCCTGGAGCCACGTTGACAGTAGTCTCACGTAGCCAGACCTATCTCCACAGTTAAAAAAAGGGCTGCATGTGGGGAGGCGAGCCCTGCTAAATCCCAGCAAAAGAAAACACATGAAACAGTAAAAGACGTTTTCAGCACAGAGGTTGCTAGCTCGGAGGTTGCTAGCTCGGAGGTTGCTAGCTCGGAGGTTGCTAGCTCGGAGGTTGCTAGCACGGAGGTTGCTAGCTCCGAGGTTGCTAGCTCGGAGGTTGCTAGCTCGGAGGTTGCTAGCACGGAGGTTGCTAGCTCGGAGGATGTTGTCGTTGTTGTTTCATGTAGCGACGGTGGCTTTGAGAACGGTAATGCGCCGATAACGGAAGGGGAGGAGGAGGAATTCCGACTGAAATAGCCGGCCAATGGCAGGCCTGGTTGGACTCATCAGGTGGTAAAAATATCTTGAGTGTGTCAGTTTGGTCAGTGTAGTGCACATAGAGCATCCTAGGGACGGCAGGAAGTGGGCGAGGGAGCTCTGTGGAGTGTGGGACAGCTGGTTTGCTGTCAGAGTTGAGATGCAGGGTTTCCGTGTCGACGTCGGTGGATATGTACGCACACATATGTGCCTGTGGGATAAAAGGCGAGAATGCAAAGTGTCGTGTGCAGTGTGCACTGTTATATTTAGATTTTGCATCCCCTTTGAAAAGTGACTATAAAAGGGAACCTGGTGCGTGGTCCATCAAAGTTACCCCCATTACATTTGTTTACCTTTTTGCCCGGCACCCAGGCGTTCTCTGAGAGAGAGAGAGAGAGAGAGAGAGAGAGAGAGAGAGAGAGAGAGCACTGTAATTCAGTACTCCACCATGTTAGTGTTGCATTCATCTCAGAGTGTCCCCTAATGGCCTTATGGAGCTGTGCCGTGAGTCACACTGTGATGAAGAGAAGAGGAACATGGGAGGGGAATAGAGACCATATGCCAGTCTAGAGAGATGACAAAAAAATACTCTACTCCCTGCGCATACATGGCCGTGTGTGTGTGTTTAGCGCCTCAGATGCTCGACACATGTTGACCTCAAGTATTTATTCAGTAGGCAGAGATTATATATGATGTATCTGTTATTAGTATTACAATGGTTAGATAGATAGAGGGAGAGATGAAGATAGATAGAGAGATAGACAGACAGATAGATAGATAGAAAGATAGATAGATAGATAGATAGAGACAGACAGACAGACAGACAAATAGATAGATAGAGAGACAGACAGACAGACAGACAAATAGATAGACAGACACAGACAGATAGATAGAGGGACAGACAGACAGACAGACAAATAGATAGATAGATCATTTGTTTGTTGCTTTATTCCCTAGGAAGTAAATAGTAAGATTAAATAAATTGGAGTTGACAGGTCTGACCACTAAGAAAATGAATATCCAAAATAAAACCAATTCAAACCTGCACATCCTATCGCAAGGGGATTTTGTTTTGCCACCGTAATGTGATTTATTGTTCCTCAGTATGTAAGTATTTTATATATTTAGCAAATATAAAGCCATTAGAAGTTATTGTTTAATAAGACGGGTTTCAACGCTGTTTATAAGTCTTCAGAGTTGCTAAGTCAATTCCTGTGAGACAGAACCAATTATCTCCAATCTAATATCCGCAAACATTTTGCACAGAACGTTTTCAATGATATGATTACCAATTGAATTGTGTTATTGCATCATATTAGTTTAGCACTCAGATGACGACGTCCTCCCCGGCACCATCGACAGCTGCCTACTGTGGCACATCACATCGCACATCACAAACACACGCTTCGGGAAAAACGGAAGTGACCCGCAGCGATCGGAAAGCACGTCACGTCGCACCACTTCTGCGGTCGTAGAATGCAAACTTTGAGACGTTATGCTAGACAGTGGTTCTCCGAATAGAGATCACAGCCTCGTTCTATGGACCCCCTCGCAGGGTAGGAGCGTATCCTCTCCCGCTGTTACCCGTCAGCGTCAGCGGGGTCAAGGAGGTCGTGGGGGTCAGGGGGTCGGAATCGGGAAGCATTAGTCTAACACTCAGGTAATTGGTCCCTTTTGTGAGAAAAGAGCATAGGCCGTAAAAGAGTGGAGGAATATCATTAGTGTCTAACAGATACTAATGGGCAGCAATGGAAGGTTCTTCCCGTTGATAAATATAGCTTGCATGGCGTCAGGTTGCGTTCACAGGTACTGGTAATGAGTCAGGGTGGGAGTTACTCTGGAACGCACTGCAGCAGTGGATAATCAGGTCACTTCATTAATGCTCCAGACTTGTTTTGGATGATAACTTTGTCCTAATGGTCCATCATTTCTGGTTTTATCATGCAGGCAATTCAGGATCATTGAGTATTAATTAAGTGTAGTAAACTGCAAAGACTGAAGACGATCCTTAAAATATGAAAATAAGCCTGGATATATCTAGATAAACATTATCTATAAGTTTGAGTTTTGTCAGACATTTCCTGCATCAATTATTTTTTCTTACTATTGTTAAATGTGCCGGCAGTCATTCCCAAGTTCATGCATGGATAACAGTTTCATTGTGATTTCACAGCCTGAACACTCATATTCATATAACGCCCCCTCCCCCCAATCACAATCTTGTTATTTGATCTATTTCCACTCTGCTCATAGTGACTAAGCTGTCACCCCGCTGAATGCTTAAACACACAATTGACATAAAGATATTCCATGGCCAAATGAATCAGAACCAATTATAAGTGATCAAATATTGATATTTTGGTGTTGAGCGCTTTGTTAGCAAAATGACAGCTTTGACTTGAGTTAAATAGGTAGTGGTCTTGTACATAGTTAGACACTCCAGATGTGTAAGTAATTACTGTATGTGAAAAGCCTAATTATTATTCTTCAAAAAATATCATTCAGTTTACTTCTCAAGACCAATGTCACTAAATGTGCAAACATAAAACAATATAGTTTGTAACTTGCCTGGACATTTTGACAGACGGTAGCGTGACCTCTTCACTTTAAGTAAACATTCATTAAAACGGCACTCAATACTCTATCCGTTCCTTGTTAGAATATATAATCAATGTTGTAATCTATATACGTAAACAAAACAAAATAATCCATCCATGCAGTTATTATAAGGCTGGGGAAATATCAACGATTTATTTATTTTCGATATCTTTAGTTAGCTTAGGGAATAGTGAGTAAAGTATGTGTGGGTGTAATACATTATTTTTTGTTGACACACAAACACACACACACACACTCAAGACTAGATACAGCCACACACAGACGCCAGATGCATTCACAATGTCCACAATGCCATTTGCCATAATGAAACAATCAGGTCTAAGTAAGCCCATTTATTATTCACAAATATTATACATTTGGAATTATTTACCATTTAAAATGTTCTCCTAATTAATTTGCATTTGATATCTGCACGCTACACTGTGACTGGGTTGTAAAGGACATTTCCTCCAAAGTAAACATCACAGCTGAAAAGTAGACTAGATTTAGGCTAATTATCTTTCCATGCACCCACACACACACACACACACACGTGCGGCACGCACACATGCATGCATGCACGCACACGCACACACACACTCACCCATACACACACGCGCGCACTACACCTGGTTTGTCTAAATTCTTCAGCTTTCCAATTTGAGAATAACAACAATCAAATTCAAAGTCATTTTAATCAAAATTATGTTTTGATTTAATGAAACCTTCAAAAACACAAAAACAAGCAACATGTTGGGAGTTGTAATATACAGTTAAAACTGCTATAAACCGCTAACAAAATTGTGCTAGAGGGTTGTTCTCTTCACATTTAGCTTCCTCTTTGAGTAAACTGCTGGCTCCAAGAAACAGTTTTTGGAAACGGCGATTATAGGTTATCCCTTAATGTGTGACATCCTATTGAATATGGACAAGGACCAATGTCCAGATTACAGCTGAGCATGAACTTTACACACAAAAGGGTCCAGAGTCATCATTTATAAGGCCAAGCCCAAGCTGAACATCGCAAGAACAAAGGAGTACACTTTACAGCCCTTATACAAGTTACACAGACCACTACCAATACTTTTCCAGGGCATTTTCATACTTGCCTGTTTTGTATGGAGGTGTATGATGTGGTAAACTGTGTTATTTCAGAATATTTTGACTGTGTAACAGGTAATGGGTTGTTTAGTGTATTCGGCATGTATCGGTGTGTATTTCCCTTATACTCAGTGTTGGTTTACTAAATGTGTGCAGGTGAGGGAAGAGTGAGGGCTCTATTTTAAGTCTCGCTACTTTAGTTTTGCCGCACAGTTTCGTGTTTTAATGTCTGTCACAGTGTCATTTTGTTGTAAGTTTGAAGTCAGGCCAAAAAAACAGCCTGTGAGTCAGCAACATCGTCTTTAGATATTGGCCGAGAACATTGAAATTGAACATTACTATCAAAGTATAGGAATGCACCCACCGTATTGTTAGTATCAGGCCAGAGACACTGTTTCAGCTCAAATTTGAACACTGAGATTTGTAAAAAGGTGTTTTAGGCTTTAGAGTGTTCTAGGAAGAAGGTGTTATCCCCATGGTTACGGCTCACACCAACTTTGTGGTACTTATTTTTTTAGCTAGTAGCCTGCGCGTCGTCGTATATGAGCGCTGAGCTGAGGTTATACGATGAAATACGCCACAAACACGGCCTCATACTATAAGTGTCCGCTGCAAACGACATTAACTGCTCCCCAGACGGAGCCCCACACATCCACACACACGACGTGGCGTAGCATACCCTCACTTCGCTGTGAATGTTCACAAACTGGTTGGTGGAGACTGGCCAAAACATACGACTTTACACGTTGTTTTTCAAAATGACAGTTATTTTAGTAACAGTGACAACATGGCATAGATTACTATGTTCAAGATCATAGAAGACATACGTACAAACACATTTAAAAAACAAACTATTGGAGTCGTTTCCTTTATACATTCAGCACATGATCAAAAACTCCATATTGGTCTGCACCTCATGGTCAGATATTGATGGCACTACAGTGTCAATGATGGTGTGGTAGGGTCCCATATCTTCAACTGTGGGCTTTTACTTTACTATACAATTACGCACAGCCCTCGCTGTGTGGTGATGACAGTAGGTGTGTGAGTGTAGTGACAGACCCGTAGCCTTCAGCATGCCAGCCGCCAGTCCCTTCAGACGCACTGTTGCGGAACTCTTAACTGTCTCATCTAATTCCCCTGGGACTCCAAGAGGGGGCAGGGCAGAGGAGAGGAGATAGCCGACTGGGGAAAACCTATTCTCCTATAGGTGAATGAGTGCAATAGTTCAACACAACAGCCTTCTGGGATTTATATGGAATCTGAGTGATCCTTTTATTTATCATTTTAAGGCCGCTTTACCAAGCAGCAATTTGATGTTAGCATTCAGTCTGTCTCTCTCTCTCTCTCTCTTTTCTCTCTCTCTCTCTCTCTCTCTCTCTCTCCTTTCTACCTCTCCTCCCTGTCTTGGCCCGACCTCCCAGTCGCCTTCTCTGGCCTGGGCTTCACCTCATTCTACTTGGCAGGGAAGCTGCACTGCTTCACGGACCAGGGTCGCGGGCGGAGCTGGCGTCTCTGCGCCATGGTGCTGCCCCTCTACAGCGCCATGATGATCGCCCTGTCCCGCACCTGCGACTACAAGCACCACTGGCAAGGTGAGCGACCAATGGCTCTTGGACCCAGGAGCAGAGAGATAAAAACATGGAGGATGGAGGTTTCCAGTGTTTTTATTAGCTACACCCAGATTAGCAAAAATATAACCAGAGTCAACAGAGCTGCTTACTAACTTATCCGGGGTATTAAAGTATCACTTAACAAAGAAACAGAAACAGTTCTATGTGCTAACGGCAAACGCCGGAAAAGGAAAAATTCTCAACACCCTGATTGACAGGCTGATTGACAGGCTGATTGATGAACTAGATTTGATTGGCTTATTGATTGACATCATTTGGCTGATTTGGCATCATCATTGGTTGGACCTTCCACTGAGACTTGCAAAGCGAGTTTAAATGTAAGGTGATGGACATTTGAAGCCAACGTAATTGGCTTCTATTAGAAGCCATGGTAATTGTCTTCTAATGATGTTATTAAGGGGTATCAAGGTGTGCGTTAAGCATCAGAAAATGATGCTCCACCAAATCCATTGTGGTCTCATGTAATTTCAGTCAGTATTGATTTCCTTCTTTTCCTTCAAGCTGATTTAATGGGTGTAGTCAATTTTCCCTTTTTGGCGTTTTGGACATTGATGAAGTACAAACTACACAGAACAGCTATGGGGGGGGGATGGAGTCTTTCCAATACTGAGTTTATTAGCTGACTTTGAGATGTTTATTAATATACTCCTCACTGTGATATTTTATGGTTATTTTATGTTAGATCCTGTTGTCCATCACTTGGACAACTATGATGTGACTAATTGATGAGAGGTTTTAATTTAATAGTTAGTTAATTTGAACTTGGTGAATGAATCAATGGTTTGTGTGCAGGGATTAGAGATGTAATGCACATTGTATTGTCATTTATTTAAGAATACAATATGTGTTCTTTTTATTACGCTATGAAGTCAATGATTATGCATTTTGTTATTTGGTTCATTAATCCAAATGCATTACCGATAATAGCATGCACTCACGTGCATGGTGAAAAGATTGTTAGGCAAATAAGTTAGGCAAATTCTCAGATTAAAGTTGGAAATTCTGGTTGTCTGCAGATGTCCTTCATATGAAACAATAAACGTGTTCTATAAACTAAACTACTACTATATAAACTATAAACGTGTTCTATAAACTAAACTACTACTATATAAACTATAAACGTGTTCTATAAACTAAACTACTACTATATAAACTATAAACGTGTTCTATAAACTAAACTACTACTATATAAACTATAAACGTGTTCTATAAACTAAACTACTACTATATAAACTATAAACGTGTTCTATAAACTAAACTACTACTATATAAACTATAAACGTGTTCTATAAACTAAACTACTACTATATAAACTATAAACGTGGGTTGGGAAGAGGATGCAGGTGTCATTTTCTTCCGTTTACAAACGAGTACCGGTCGGGAACAGCTACTGCAAAATGCCGATTCGGGTGAGAAAATACGTTAACCGCGAATCACAAGCAAGGATGTAGAGGGGCATGAGAACATTTAATTCAATGACACGTATGTCAAATAATGACACGTGTCTCAGGGCAAGGTGCATTAAGAATACAGAACAGTCCAAGGAGCCATTCGCATTCAAATCACCACGCGCACGTACGCAGGCGCACATAGCCTCTTTGGCACAGTCATACTCATAAATACATGCACACACACATAAAATTGACCAAGTCACAATTAAAGTAGTGAAGTATCCACAGAAATGTTGAAGGCCGCTTCCCAAAATAGCTTGGCTGAGACGATGACAATGCAAGCTCAATGAAACTTTGAAGCGTTGTTACTGACCCTGTTTTTAGTCTCATTCTCTCTCATACTCTCAGTCTTATTGGAATGTTAGCAAGGCCAATCCTATCTGGATGAGCAGCTTGATCACATTTTTGTTCATTGATATAAACATGTCACATAGCAGATGTAACATTAGCAACACAACCAAACCACTGACCCGCAAATTAATGAACCTTTACTTTTCACAAAAATATGAATATCCACCCACCCACTCCTTATAAAGTGGATGCCACGTCTATATTCAAACCAATGGTGGCTCTGAGAGCTCAATGCACTATAGCAGATATCTGCAATAATATGTGAATCATGCGATCACAATGTTAGAATTAAATGAACCAAAAACACGTACATTACGGACGGATAGGCAACAACAAGCGTCCAGACGTGCATTGTCATGCATTCAACAGTATGCAGTTAAGTGCGGTTATTGACGAGGAGGATGTTGTACACAGGTAGTCGGGGGATGGAGAACGCTGTGAAGTTTGGCTTGGAGATCTGGGTGAATGTTTTGTTGGACCTGGAGAAGTAAGATAGTAGGGAGGAGACGGAGAGGTGGATGGAGGGTGTAGAACATGAAGAATGCTATGAGAGACAAAAGGTAGAAAAAGGGGAGTTTGAATACCATAAGTCAGGGATGGGCAAACTTTTTGGCTCAAGGGCCACACTGGGTTTTAAAATTGACAGGCGGGCCGGGCCAGTAGCATATTGGGGGGGAGGGTTAACTAATAGCCTAAATGATATAATGATATAACTAATATAAATGATATAATAATAAACATGTGAAAACCATTACCTGAACAGTAAAGAAAATGTTTATTCAGTTTCAGTGGGAACAGTGTTGTTGGTCACCCTTTTTTGCCCCTTTATGGACTCCATGGCGAAAAACTCCTCCGTGATCTCAAGATGATCATTGATCCCTCTGATAA